>JAVSCE010014675.1:0-178845 GCA_032199065.1 Smutsia gigantea | reverse complement strand
AGTAAGAGAAAAGCTTTTAACTGTCCAATTGGATAATTTTTCTTTTTCTCATTAAATTTTCCATATGGGCACAACTGCACTTCTTCAGGAGGCTAAATCTTTTAATTAGATGGTAGGGCATGATAAGTTGTTCCTATTAATATGCTAATACTGTGTTTTTAATTCAGTTCATCAAGTATTTATTGAGTGCTTACCATGTGCCCAACACTTTTAGGTGCTAAAAAGAATACAGAATGGTGTGGACTAAGCTCTTAAGAAGTTTTTAGACTTTAGGGGAGGATTGGGGAATACCATGTCAAATAACAGATGGAACACAGTTTTGAAGGTCAGTATGCAAAGTCTATGATGCAGTGGTTACTACCAAGGAAAATTAAGAAAGACCAGATTTTCTTTCAATAGACATTTGTCATTCCCATATACTGAACACTGATTCTTGAGTAATACTGATTTTTGAGGATACAAATAGGAAAGATGTGATTTCTACCACTTAGAAGCTTACAGTCTAATGGGAAAACCAATAAGCATACAGAGTGTAGTTGTGTTAAGACATTGTGAAATATTACTTCAGAATGTCTGGGGCTAATCTCTAGGACCAGAGAAAGTTTGAAAGAAGATAATTAGGAGTTCCCAGTTAGAAGGTAGATATGAACATTCCAGGCAAAGTAACAGGTAACAGGAATAAAAAGGAGCTTTTCTTGACTAAGGAGCTGCAAGTAGGTTGATATCAGTAGAAAGTGCTGTGTTGAAGAGTGTGGACTTTATAGAGTCAGACACCTGTGGTTGGCAAGCCTTTATTCCTGAGAGTTAGGCCTTGCAGATCTTGCCTGTGTAGGGTAACAAAAGGCTACTGGTAACTTCATTGCTAGCATTAGTAAAAAAATGTGCCGCAGGATTCTCCCAGTTTCCATCTATGCACCTTGTACCTTACTTTTTTTTTTTTGGTATCATCAATCTACAATTACATGTGCAACATTACGGTTACTAGACTCCCCACATCATCAAGTCCCCACCACATACCCCATGCAGTCACTGTCCATTAGTGTAGTGAGATGCTATAGAATCACTACTTGTCTTCTCTGAGTTGTACAGCCCTCCCCGTGCCACCACCCATACATTATGTCTGCTAATCGTAATGGCCCTTTTTCCCCCTTGTCCCTCCCTTCCCACCCATCCTCCCCAGTCCCTTTCCCTTTGGTAACTCCTTGTACCTTACTTTTTGTCTGTTGCCTGGCTGCATGGGGAGCCCCAGATAGCCTTAGCTCACAATTAATGAAGCCATTATTGGGCCACCTGGTGAAGGCATTCTCAACTTAGTTACTGTAATTTCTTAAGCAACAGATGTCTCAGTGAAGGGGACAGAGAGAAGAAATGTGTTGTGTAACCATGAGGGCTACCACTTCTACCTCTTCTTCACTTGCAAGCCCAGTTTCTCTTTGGTTATAAGCAATATAAATTGCCTTTGGCTAACTTAAGCAAAAAAGGGGCATATATGGGTAGATGTTGGGCAAGCTCACTGAATTAAAAGCAGGTAGAATAATGAAGCCTTGGAAGGCCAGGGAATAGCAACTTCCAGGATCACATGGGCCCGTGGGGCTAACTCAGCCCTAGCCACCTTTCCTCCTTGTGCACAGTCTTACTGTTCAGCCCTGTGCCCACCACAGAGGTGAGCCAATATTTGACAGTCCTTGTCAGACCTCAGGAATGAAGCAGAGAAGCTCTCCACGGGAAAAGCAAGGTATTGTCAGAAGGCTCAAAATGACAGGTATTTCCTACAGAGTTCATTTGCAGTGTGGAGATCTTTTGTTGAGCTTGATGTAAAGAGTTTTAGGAATAAAAGCCAGGTAACAGTGAGTTGAAGAGTAGATTGGAAGTGAGGAAGAAGTATGAAATATTTGTGGAAGAAGCCTGATGTTTGGGAGGGAGAAACAATGGAACACCTGGAAGGAGATGCAAGGTCAGAAGAAATAATTCATTTTTGCCTTTTAAATGGAAAAAATTGAGATAGGATATATTTTAAAGGAAAAGCCCTACTTGGGGAGGAGAAATGAATAATATATGAGAGAGAAGAGAGATTATCTAATAAGATTATTAAAAAGTGGGAGTCATAGAGCTCTGTGCAAAGGTTTAGTGTTAGCTGGAAATATTAGGGAAGGTTTTAGAGGACAGCCTTGTACTGAGCTTTAAAGGGTTAATAAGATTTGAATAAACCCAGGAAAGTGGAAAGGTCATTTCATTGGGAAAATAGCATAGATAGAGCAAAAAATGAAGTAGCTGAAAGAGAGCACAGGGAAGAACCTACCTGACTTAGGAGGGAAGGGTGTATGACATGATTAGCTACATAACCCTGTTTCTGTGTGTGTTGTCCTAGGTGGAATTGGATGAGTGAGACTGGCCAGTGAAGAAGGTAGTGTTAAGTATAATCATAAAAGGTAGGACCCAAGAGTTTGGATTTGAGGCAGTAGATTGTGGAAAATAGTACTGTAGATTCTGGAGCAAGAGAGGCACGTGCTGGAATATGGTGAATTGGAAACATACTGAGACTTCGGAGTATAAAACCATTGGAGAATGGGGAAAAGACTTGGAGCAAAATGACTCTTAAGAGCCAGTTGTGTAAAATGGACCCTAATCTAAGGTGGTAGTAACACACAGGCAAAGATGAACATTATGAAAAGAATTGATAGGATTTGGTTAGAACATTTGAAGATTATTTTCAGGTTTAGAGCCAGGAAAAAGTTTTGGTGTCATTGATAAAATGGAGAAGTTGGCAGTAAGTCCCTTAAGAGGCAAGGCACTTTGTTGCAAACAGACTCGTTAATTGGTTTTGCAGTGAAGTGTTCTGAAGAGACCTTTGCCTAATCAAAGATTTGGAGCCAAGATCAGGGTTGAAAGGTACCTTTATTATAAAAACATAATAGCTTTTATTCAGAAACAATCTGAACCTTTTTAAGGAGACAGCAAATAGAGAAAAGCATTGAGCCTTGGAAGTCAAAGAGAAAGACAAAGATTCATGCTAGAGAAAGGTGATGCATGATTGGAGAAGAGGAAGAGAACCTGGGAGAATTTCAAGAAAATGGAGAGGTGAGCAGCCTTGAATCTTGCAGAGAGAAGAAGGAAGACAGAGAAAGGCCTTTGATTTGGGTGAAAATGATCCCTGACCTGAAAGAAAGCAGTTTCCATTGGCAGGAGCAATCAGAAGGCATACTGCCACGGGCTTAGGAGGGATTGGCCAATGAAGGAAATGTGTGAAATTTCACAGGAATAATAGGCAAGAACCAGAGGGATAGACAGAAAAGTGATATGAATTCTTGTTTAATGTGAGGAAACTCTTCATGCTTTGGAAGTAAAAGAGAATGGTTACGGAGGAAGTAAAGTGCTAAAGAGGAAAGAATCAAGTATAGAGTCCCTCTCTACAGATGGAAGAGTTAGCTTTAGGATGTTCTGGTGTACTGAAAGGACTGATGTAGCGACAGGTTTGTTATGAAAAATGTAGGGTCCAGTTAAGGAACTTGTACCAGATGACTTCCATCTTCCCAATGAATTAGTGGGAAAATGGAAGAAAGGCAACTAATGTGTATTGAGTGCTTGCCTATGTATCAGGAACTGTGCTTGATCCACTATATGTATTTTCATTTCATCTCTTAACAGTCTTCCTAGGAGTTGGTGATAATCTCCCAGTTTTAAATGAGAGGATGCTAAGACTTCAAGGAACACTTATTTTAAAAAACCAAATCGCTAGTAAATGTCAGTTTTGAGATTTGATCCTAGGTTGGCTATCAAGGGTTATTTCCATTCTGCTGTACCATTCATTCACTAATATGAGGTGAAGGATATATGGGGGCTTAGGAGGATCTGTGTTAGTGATTACAGTGGCTGTGCCACAGAATTTAAGAGCTTAAAAAAATTCCTGTACCCAACTCCAATAATTAATTTCTTCAGCAACATACTTAGTGATTATCCACTATGTTAGATTCTCCAGAGAAGCAAAACAAAAAGGATATTTCAGGATGAGCCAGGAGCACTACAGAATGCGAAAAAGTAAGGAAATAATAAAAAATGGCTGTGGGAGGGAAGTGGGGGGCATGTGAAAAGCACACAGGAACCAACCTGAAAGAGTGCCCACTGGCCAAAGTTTTAAACGATCTGAATGATAAAATAACTATAGCATTATATTTTGACCCATAGAATAAAATAAATGTCCATGAGTCCATACTGATATAAATAAATGATTGAATGAATAAATCGGGTAGAAGAGACAAATCTCCTTTGCAGAAGATTTCTAAAAAATATATTTAGGTACTCCTTTCTTTAAGAGGTGGAGATTAGTTCCCCTCTTCTTGAGTGTGGGCTAGACTTAGTACTCACTTGCAAAGAGAATTACACAACTCATGTTAACAGGAAATTTGGGAAGTGAAATTGGTGGGGAAGACTACTTCTTTTACAGACTAAATCCTTCAGTATGATCTGAGTAGTTTAAGGATGTTTTATTTTTAAAATAAAAAGTAATACTTAAGTAAAAAAGGTGTAAGAAAATAGGAAAATAAAGACACATTCTTATTATTGTTGAAAAACTTGGAAGGGTGTCATCTAAAGATCAGAAACATTGAGAAATTAATAAAAAATGCAAAATATATGGGATCAGACTAATAGCAAAACCTTATAGTGTAGGGAAACTTGCAATCCAATAGAGGATTAAAAGGGAAACACTGGAAAGGTGAGTTTTCCCAACACAATTCTGGAAAACTCCAAAGCTCGGAGACTTTGAGAAGTAAGAGAGAATTGAGGTTGGTTGTCTTGGTTGGTTTGTGCTGCTATAACAAAATGCCACAGACTGGGTGGTTTACGAACAACAGAAATTTATTTCTCACAGTTCTGGAAGTCCAATCAGGGTGCCAGCATAGTTGGGTGAATGCCATCTTATGGGTTGTAGACTAACTTCTTGCTGTGTCCTCACATGGTGGAAGGGGCAAGCAAGCTCCCTGGGGCCTCTTATAAAAGCACTGCTCCCATTCATGAGGGCTCTGCCTTCATGACCAAATTTGCGTCCCAAATGCCCACCTTGTAATACCATCACTTTGGGGGTTAGGATTTCAACATACGAATTTTGGGAAGAAGCAAACATTTAGACCATAGCTGTGGTCAAAACGTAATTAATTACTAGACTTCAAAGGAGCTGTACCAGGACCAGTTGGAATAGGTAATTACAGCCTGTTTACTCAGGCCAAGCTGCTAGAACATATTTGTATAAATTGGAAGTATCTCCATCATGGGCTTTAGGGCCAGAGAGAGAATCAGGGTTATATCTTAGACAATTTCTGGTTGTCACTCAGAATGTGGAGCTCCTTCCTACAGAAGGCCCCCATCTAGTTGCTTTGGATAGCCAGAAATCTGACACTCTGCATGTACATTCATGGCAAGGAGAAGAGAGATTTTCCCATATACGAAAGGAGTGGTTCTTAGTAGTGGATGCACATTAAAATCACCTAGGGAGCTTTTTTTTTTTAAAGGTGATTTCTACAGGTCTTCCAGAGTTGAGAACTGCTGGGCTGAAGAAACCAACTTTAGCCACCAGTTCAGTTAACTGAGACTCACTAAATGTTTAAGGAAAATCAACAGGATGAGAGAGGGACATCAGGCTGAAGAGATGAATTGATGTTTGAGAAAACAAATTGAGTACCATAAACAAAAGATAATATTTGTTGTTAAAATCCTCAAGGATTAGAGATAACAGAATTTTTATAAAATAACAATGTCGTGCTATGAAAAAAATAGGAACAAGAACGTTTTTACGTGTGACAACATGGATCTAGAAGGCATTATGGTAAGTGAAATAAGTTAGAGAAAGACAAATATAAGATTTCACTTATATGTGGAATCTAAAAAATAAAACATGAACAAACAAAATGGAAATAGATTGATAAGACAGAGAGCAGACTGGTGGTTGCCAAAGAGGAGAGGGCTGGAGAATGGGTGAAATAGGTGGACAGGTTAAAAAAAAAAAGTAAGTCTTTGGAAATTGAAAACATCTCTTGAAGTAAAAACTTCATCAGGCTGAATAGCAGCATGATTCTCATGGATAACTACATTAATAAACTAGAAGATCAGACTAAGGAGTTCTTTGAAACTGGTACAAAAGAGCAAATAAGAAAATTATGAACTGTTGGATATGGAAGATAGATCTAGGAGGAGAACTAACACTCTAGAATTCAAATTCTCCTCAATTTCAGTGAGTCCCTGGCAGAGGTGCGTGGTAGGCAGTTGGTTGGGTAAGAAGTAGAGCATATTATAAAACTTCTGTAGTGGTCGAGGAGGAGACCACAGATACGGTTTTCACAGGAAGAAAACCTTCATCCTCAGACTGACTTCCCTCTTTTGCAAGATGTCTTTAAGTTCCGTGTTTGGAATTACATGCTTTCTCTTTAAATCGGGAAGAGAAAGAACATAGTTATCCACACCCTCCAAGTCCTGAGCTTTGCTGTAATTGGACAAACCTGAGACCAATCACTGTCGCCAAGAAAGGAGTCAATTGCCAAGAACTGCCAAGTCCTACCACTGAAGCAGAAGGGCTGGGTTGGGGAAGGGTACATACCTGAGTGAAAATTGGGGAATTTCATGAAGCGGGGAGAGGAAAATATGTGACAAATGTCTACTACAGTATGTTTCTTTCTTTTTTTTAAATAACTTATTGTGATATCATTATTCTACAATTACATGTGCAGTATTATGGTTATTAAACTTTCCCCTTCATCAGGTCCCCGCCACCAACCCCATTACAGTCACTGTCCATCAGCGTAGTGAGATGCTATAGAATCACTACTTGTTTTCTCTAAGTTGTACAGCCCTCCCCATGCACCCCCAACATTACATTTGCTAATCATAATGCCCCTTTGTCCCTCTTATCCCTCCCTTCCCACCCATCTTCCCCAGTCCCTTTCCCTTTGGTAACTATTAGTCCGTTCTTGGGTTCTGTGAGTCTGCTGCTGTTTTGTTCCTTCAGTTTTTTTCTTTGTTATTTACTCCACATATGAGTGAAATCATTTCGTACTTGTCTTTTTCAGCTTGGCTTATTTCACTGAGCATAATACCCTCTAGTTCCATCCATGTAGTTGCAAATGGTAGGATTTGTTTTCTTCTTATGGCTGAATAATATTCCATTGTTATATGTACCACATCTTCTTTATCCATTCATCTACTGATGGACACTTAGGTTGCTTCCATTTCTGGATATTGTAAATAGTGCTGCAATAAACATACGGGTGCATATGTCTTTTTTAAACTGGGCTGCTGCATTCTTAGGGTAAATTCCTAGGAGTGGAATTCCTGGGTCAAATGGTATTTCTATTTTGAGTTTTTTGAGGAACCTCCATACTGCTTTCCACAATGGTTGAACTAATTTGCTGTCCCACCAGCAGTGTAGGAGGGTTCCCTTTTCTCCACATCCTCGCCAACATTTGTTGTTGTTTGTGTTTTGGGTGTTGGCCATCCTCACTGGTGTGAGGTGATATCTCATTGTGGTTTTTAATCTGCATTTCTCTGATGATTAGCGATGTGCAGCATCTTTTCATGTGCCTGTTGGCCATCTGAATTTCTTGTTTAGAGAAGTGTCTATTCATGTCCTCAGCCCATTTCGTAATTGGATTATTTGCTTTATGTTTGTTAAAGTGCACGAGTTCTTTATATATTTTGGATGTCAACCCTTTATCAGATACGTCATTTATGATTATATTCTCCCATACTGTAGGATCTCTTTTTGTTCTACTGATGGTGTCCTTTGCTGTGCAGAAGCTTTTCAGCTTCATATGGTCCCACTTGTTCATTTTTGCTTTTGTTTCCCTTGCCCAGGGAGATGTTCATGAAGAAGTCGCTCATGTTTATGTCCAAGAGATTTTGCCTATGTTTTTTTCTAAGAGTTTTATGCTTTCATGACTTACATTCAGGTGTTTGATCCACCTTGAGTATACCTTTGTGTATGGGGCTAGACAGTAGTCCAGTTTCGTTCTCCTACATGTAGCTGCTCAGTTTTTCCAACACCAGCTGCTGAAGGGGCTGTCATCTCCCGATTGTATATCCAAGGCTCCTCTATCAAATATTAATTGACTGTATATGTTTGGGTTAATGTTTGGATTTTCTATTCTGTTCCATTGGTCTGTGGGTCTGTTTTTGTGCCAATACCAAATTGTCTTGATTACTGTGGCTTTGTAGTAGAGCTTGAAGTCAGGGAGCGTAATTCCCCCTGTTTTATTCCTTCTTCTCAGGATTGCTTTGGCTATTCGGGGTCTTTTGTGGTTCCATATGAATTTTAGAATTATTTGTTCCAGTTCATTGAAGAAAGCTGTTGGTAGTTTGATAGGGATTGCGTTGAATCTGTAGATTGCTTTAGGTAGTATAGCCATTTTGACAGTATTTATTCTTCCTAGCCAAGAGCATGGGATGCATTTCCATTTGTTAGTGTCCTCTTTATTTTCTCTTAGGAGTGTCTTGTAGTTTTCAGAGTACAGGTCTTTCACTTCCTTAGTTAGGTTTATTCCTAGGTATTTTATTCTTTTTGATGCAATTGTGAATGGAATCATTTTTCTGAAAACTCTTTCTGTTCATCGTTAGTGTATAGGAAAGCAACAGATTTCTGTGTGTTAATTTTGTATCCTGCAACTTTGCTGAATTCAGATATTAGGTCTAGTAGTTTTGGAGTGGAATCTTTAGGGTTTTTTATGTACAGTATCATGTCATCTGCAAATAGTGACAATTTGACTTCTTCTTTACCAATCTGGATGCCTTGTATGTCTTTGTTTTGTCTGATTGCTGTGGCTAGGACCTCCAGTACTATGTTGAATAACAGTGGAGAGAGTGGGCATCCCTGTCTTGTTCCCGATCTTAGATGAAAAGCTTTCAGCGTCTCGCTGTTAAGTATGATGTTAGCTGTGGGTTTGTCATATATGGCCTTTATGATGTTGAGGTACTTGCCCTCTATACCCATTTTGTTGAGAGTTTTAATCAGGAATGGATGCTGAATTTTGTCAAATGCTTTTTCAGCATCTATGGAGATGAGCATGTGGTTTTTGTTCTTCTTTTTGTTGATGTGGTGGATGATGTTGATTGATTTTCGAATGTTGTACCATCCTTGCATCCCTGGGATGAATCCCACTTGATCATGGTGTATGATCCTCTTGATGTACTTTTGAATTTGGTTTGCTAATATTTTGTTGAGTATTTTTGCATCTACGTTCATCAGGGATATTGGTCTGTAATTTTCTTTTTTGGTGAGGTCTTTGCCAGGTTTTGGTATTAGAGTGATGCTGGCTTCATAGAATGAGTTTGGAAGTATTCCCTCT
This sequence comes from Smutsia gigantea, assembly GCA_032199065.1. Taxonomy (NCBI): domain Eukaryota; kingdom Metazoa; phylum Chordata; class Mammalia; order Pholidota; family Manidae; genus Smutsia; species Smutsia gigantea. The sequence continues at coordinate 169,519 of JAVSCE010014675.1, read as the reverse complement.
TCTACTTTTTTTTGGAAAACTTGAAGGAGTATGGGTGTTATTTCTTCCCTGTACGTCTGGTAGAATTCAGAGGTGAATCCATCTGGTCTGGGGGTTTTGTTTTTGGGAAGTTTTTTTATTACCGATTCAATTTCGTTGCTGGTGATTGGTCTGTTTAGTTTTTCTGTTTCTTGCTTGGTCAGTCTTGGAAGGTTGTATTTTTCTAAGAAGTTGTCCATTTCTTCGAGGTTTTCCAGCTTGTTAGCATATAGAGTCTCATAATATTCTCTTATAATTCTTTGTATTTCTGTGGGGTCTGTCGTTATTTTTCCTTTCTCATTTCTGATTGTGTTTATGTGTGTAGATTCTCTTTTTCTCTTAATGAGTGTGGCTAGGGGTTTATCTATGTTGTTTATTTTTTCAAAGAACCAGCTCTTGGTTTCATTGATTTTTTCTATTGTTTTATTCTCAATTTTTTAATTTCTTCTCTGATCTTTGTTATGTCCCTCCTTCTGGTGACTTTGGGCCTCATTTCTTCTTTTTCCAATTTCAGTAATTGTGTCTTTAGACTATTCATTTGCGAATGTTCTTCCTTCTTTAAATAGGCCTGGATTGCAATATACTTTCCTCTTAGAACTGCCTTTGCTGCGTCCCACAGAAGATGTGGCTTTGTGTTGTTGTTGTCATTAGTCTCCATATATTCTTTGATTTCTGTTTTGATTTGGTCGTTAACCCATTGATTAATTAGGAGAATGTTATTAAGTCTCCATGTATTTGTGAGCCTTTTTGGTTTCTTTCTAAAATTTATTTCTAGTTTTATACTTTTGTGATCTGAGAAGTTGGTTGGTAGGATTTCAATATTTTTGAATTTACTGAGGTTCTTTTTGTGGCCTAGTATGTGGTCTATTCTGGAAAATGTTCCATGTTCACTTGAGAAGAATGTGTATCCCATTGCTTTTGGGTGTAGAATTCTGTAGATGTCTGTTAGGTCCATCTGTTCTAGTGTGTTGTTCAGTGCCTCTGTGTCTTTACTTATTTTCTGTCTGGTTGATCTGTCCCTTGGAGTGAGTGGTGTGTTGAAGTCTCCTAAAGTGAATGCATTGCTGTCTATTTCCTCTTTTAATTCTGTTAGTATTTGTTTCACATATGTCGGCGCCCCTGTGTTGGGTGAATATATATTTATAATGGATATATCTTCTTGTTGGACTGACCCCTTTATTATTATGTAATGTCCTTCTTTATCTCTCCTACTTTCTTCATTTTGAAGTCTATTTTGTCTGATACAAGTACTACAACACCTGCTTTTTTCTCCTTGTTCTTTGCATGAAATATCTTTTTCCATCCCTCACTTTTATTTAGTCTGTGTATATCTTTGGGTTTGAGGTGAGTCTCTTGTAAGCAGCATATAGATGGGTCTTGCTTTTTTATCCATTCTGTTACTGTGTGTCTTTTGATTGGTGCATTCAGTCCATTTACATTTAGAGTGATTATCGATAGATATGTACTTATTGCCATTGTTGGCTTTAGATTCGTGGTTACCAAAGGTTCCAGGGTTGCTTCTTTACTATCTAACAATCTCACTTAACTTTCTTGTTAAGTTATTGTAAACAGAGTCTGATGTTTCTTTATTTCTCTCCCTTCTTATTCTTCCTCCTTCATTCTTTATATAGTAGGTGTTTTATTCTTTGCCTGTAGTTAGTATTTGGATGGTCTGCTTTCTTTGCTATGATTTTATTTTCTCTGGTAACGTCTTTTTAGCTTTAGGGGTGCTTCCCTCTAGAGCAGTCCATTTAAGATATCCTGTAGAGGTGGTTTATGGGAGGCAAACTCTCTCAACTTTCGCTTGTCTGGAAATTGTTTAATCCCTCCATCATATTTAAATGATAATCGTGCTGGATACAATATTCTTGGTTCGAGGCCCTTCTGTTTCAGTACGTTAAATATATCATGCCATTCTCTTCTGGCCTGTAATGTTTCTGTTGAGAAGTATGATGATAGTCTGACTTGTTTTCCTTTGTAGGTGATCTTTTTTCTCTCTCTAGCTGCCTTTAATACTCTGTCTTTATCTTTGGTGTTTACCATTTTAATTATTATGTGTCTTGGTGTTGTCTTCCTTGGGTCCCTTGTGTTGGGAGATCTGTTGGCTTCCGTGGACTGCAAGACTATTTCCTTCCCCAGCGTGGGAATGTTTTCAGCAATTATTTCTTCAAAGACACTTTCTATCCCTTTTTCTCTCTCTTCTTCCTCTTGTACTCCTATAATGCCAATATTGTTCTGTTTGGATTTGTCACACAGTTCTCTTAATATTCTTTCATTCCTAGAGATCCTTTTATTTCTCTCTGCCTCAGCTTCTCTGTATTCCTGTTCTCTGATTTCTATTCCATTAACAGTCTCTTGCATCTCATCCAGTCTGCTGTTAAGCCCGTCGATCACTTGTCTGATTTCTGCAATGTCTTTCCTCACTTCCCTCACTTCCTCCCTCAACTCTTGCACATTTCTGTGTCGATCCATCAGTATGGTTATGACTTTTGTACTGAATTCTTTTTCAGGAAGACTGCATTTCCATCTCTTCATACTCCCTCTCTGGGGTTGTCTGGTTGATCTTTGTCTGGACCATATTCCTCTGTCTTTTCATGGCTAAGGAAGTGGTTGCTGGTAGTTGCCACTTATGTCAGCTGGGCTCTTTAAGACTTTAAAAAGAAAAAGAGAAAAAAAAAGAGAAAGAAAGAAAAAAAAGAAAAAAGGAAAGGAGAAAAAAGAAAAAGAAGAAAAAAAACCAAACAAAACAACAACAACAAAAAAATGCCCACCGGGAGTAGATTCTGTGGGGATGCTGTCGGGTGGCGCTGTCTCTCCAGTATTCCGCAGCCATGTCCGCCGCTCCACAGGGCCCTTTATAGCTCTGGTCTGGGTGGGAACTAATGGGGCGCTGTTGATATTTGTGGAAGTCTAGGTGCGGCCATCCTTTCCCAGTCTCCAGCTATGGGGTCCGAAACTCACCAGGACTCCCAGCCTGCTGGGCTGAGTGTGCTGTGGTGATCCTGCTCCTCCGCTGGGCTTCTGTCTCTTTAAGACCGCTGAAAAAAAGTGCGCGGTTTTTCTTTTCCTTTCCAGGAGCCGGCTGCAAGCACCCTGGCGCGTTCCCTGCTCAGATACTGCACCCTCTGTCTCTCCAATCTCCCCTACACCGTGCGATGTGTGTCAGCGCTCCCTGTGCAGATCACCAGGGCTGGTTATTTGGTGGGGTGTACTTCCATTCCCTCCTGGCTCTGAACCCTCCCCTCCCGCCAGTGCGCTGGGGTGGGTGATTGCTCGGGTCCCGCTGGGTCGCGGCTCTGTATCTTACCCACTCGTGGGATGGCGTGTCCTCTCAGGTGTAGCTGCAGGCTGTGCGCTTTCCTGTGTATTCTGGTCTCTCTTTTAGGAATAGTTGTTTTTGCTGTATTTTCATAGATTTATATAGTTTTGGGAGGAGATTTCTGCCAGTCAGCTCACACCGCCATCTTCCCGGAAGTCTCCTTACATTATGTTTCTTAAAATTGTTAAGGATATTCATGAACAGAATGGATATGAGGGGAAAAGATAATGAGGAAAATAAAGAGAAGCAAACAATCAGGCAAGGAAAAGTAAAAAACAAAACAAAACGATATGACCAAACATATTGATAGTTACAATAAATGTGACTGGAATAAAGTCTTGTTTTTTTAAAAAGCTGTTAGATTGTATAGAAACACATCTCCAGATTTTTTTCAGACAGTGAAAACAAAATAATGCAGAAATGTTAAAAATAAAATACACACATATATGCTCCAGGCAAATGTTGAATGGAAGGAAATGCATAGTTTTGTTATCAGACAAAGTTTAATTCTGGAGAGCAAACATTTAATTTAAAAGTATTTAATGTATACCTAAGGAGCTAATCATACACACACTTCTCAAATACTCATATAATGCATAACAATATACTATGCAAGAGGGTAACAAAGAAAATACCAAATTCTAAACATTAGATATTATTTTTTGCTAATTGTAATGCAAGGAAATAGTTCACACACAGACACACACAAATTAACAAAATGGGAGACAACAAATACAACTACTTGGAAAGCTTTTTACTTCAGTTCAGGTTGGAAAGAATATATAAATTAAAATTAAAAAAGGAAGAAAAAGTTAAGGTAATAAAACAAGCAAATCACAGAAAAAGAAATATAAATAATTAATGACAAGTGAAAGGGCCTTCAGCCTCACTAATCATCAAGGAGATGCAAGTTAAGCGATAATATCTATTGTTGCCTTTGGACTGATAAAAATTTAAAGAATGTCTTGCAGCCTTCTTTCAAGTATTGTTTTTAATAGCAAAAAAAAATAAGGAAGAGAGAGAAAAAGGAATATTCATCAGTGGTGAACATCTCAATAAATTATGGCTCATTCATGATATGTAATGCCTTACAGGTATTAGAAAGAATAAGGTAATTTTTTTTCATTTATACATTTAATTAGAGCCCATGCTTTCTTTTCAAAGACTTTTTTTTAATATTTTTAATTTTGTGATTATTAATATACAATTACATGAGCAACGTTATGGTTCCTAAACTCCCCCTATTATCAAATCCCCACCATATACCCCATTGCAGTCACTGTGCATCAGGATAGAAGGATGTTGTAGAATCATTACTTGTCTTCTCTGTGTTATACTGCCTTCCCTGTATCCCCCAACCCCAACCCCAACCCCGCTACATTATGTGTGCTAACTGTAATAGCCCCTTTTCCCCATATCCTTCCCTTCCCACCCATCTTCCCCAGTCCCTTTCCCTTTGGTATCTGTTAGTCCATTCTTGGGTTCTGTGAGTCTGCTGCTGTGGTGTTCCTTCAGTTTTTTTTTGTTCTTATACTCCGCAGATGAGTGAAATCATTTCATACTTATCTTTCTCTGCCTGACTTATTTCACTGAGCATAATACCCTCTAGCTCCATCCATGTTGTTGCAAGTGGTAGGATTTGTTTTCTTCTTATGGCTGAATAATATTCCATTGGGTATAATGTACCACATCTTCTTTATCCATTCATCTACTGATGGACACTTAGGTTGCTTCCATTTCTTGGCTACTGTACATAGTGCTGCGATAAACATGGGGGTGCATATGTCTTTTTCAAACTGGGCTGCTGCATTCTTAGGGTAAATTCCTAGGAGTGGAATTCCTGGGTCAAATGGTATTTCTATTTTGAGTTTTTTGAGGAACCTCCATACTGCTTTCCACAATTGTTAAACTAATTTACATTCCCACCAGCAGTGTAGGAGGGTTCCCCCTTCTCTACATTCTCACCAGCATTTGTTGTTGTTTGTCTCTTGGATGGCAGCCATCCTAACTGGTGTGAGGTGATATCCCATTATGGTTTTAATTTGCATTTCTCTGATGACTAGTGATGTGGAGCATCTTTTCATGTGCCTGTTGGCCATATGAATTTCTTCTTTGGAGAACTGTCTGTTCAGTTCCTCTGCCCATTTTTTAATTGGCTTATTTGCTTTTAGTTTGTTGAGGTGCATGAGCTCTTTATATAATTTGGATGTCAACCACTTATCAGATATGTCATTTATGAATATATTCTCCCATACTATAGGAAGTCTTTTTGTTCTATTGATGGTATCCCTTGCTGTATAGGAGCTTTTTAGTTTGATATAGTCCCATTCATTCAGTCTTGCATTTGTTTCCCTTGCCTGGGGAGACATGTCCATGAAGAAGTTGCTCATGTTTATATCCAAGAGTTTTTTGCCTATATTTTTTTCTAAGAGTTTTATGATTTCATGACTAACATTAAGGTCTTTCATCCATTTTGAGTTTACTTTGGTGTATGGGGTTAGATAGTAATCCAGTTTCATTCTCTTACATGTAGCTGTCCAGTTTTGCCAACACCAGCTGTTGAAGAGGCTGTCATTTCTCCGTTGTATATCCATGGCTCCTTTATCATATATTAAGTGACCATGTATGCTTCGGTGTATATCTGGGCTCTGGATTCTGTTCCACTGGTCTATGGGTCTGTTCTTGTGCCAATACCAAATTATCTTGATTACTGTGGCTTTGTAGTAGAGCTTGAAGTTAGGGAGCATAATCCCCCCTGCTTTATTCTTCCTTCTCAGGATTGCTTTGGCTGTTCAGGGTCTTTTGTGGTTCCATATGAATTTTAGAACTATTTGCTCTAGTTCATTGAAAAATGCTGTTGGTAATTTGATAGGAATTGCATTGAATCTGTAGATTGCTTTAGGCAGGATGGCCGTTTTGACAATATTAATTCTTCCTAGCCAAGAGCATGGGATGAATTTCCATTTATTAGTTTCCTCTTTAATTTCTCTTAAGAGTGTCTTGTAGTTTTCAGGGTATAGGTCTTTCACATCCTTGGTTAGGTTTATTCCTAGGTATTTTATTCTTTTTGATGCAATTGTGAATGGAATTGTTTTCTGGATTTCTTGTTCTGTTGTTCATCGTTAGTATATAGGAATGCAACAGATTTCTGTGTTTTCATTTTGTATCCTGCAACATTGCTGAATTCAGATATTAGATATAATAGTTTTGGAGTGGATTCTTTAGGGTGTTTTATGTACAATACCATGTCCTCTGCAAACAGGGATAGTTTGAGTTCTTCCTTGCCACTCTGGATGCCTTTTATTTCCTGATGTTGTCTGATTGCTGTGGCTAGGACCTCCAGAACTATGTTGAATAAAAGTGGGGAGATTGGGCATCCTTGTCTTGTTCCCAATATTAAAGGAAAAGCTTTCAGCTTCTCACTATTAAGTATAATGTTGGCTGTTGGTTTGTCATATATGGCCTTTATTATGTTGAGATCCTTGCCCTCTATACCCATTTTGTTGAGAGTTTTTATCATGAATGAATGTTGAATTTTGTCGAATGCTTTTTTAGCATCTATGGAGATAATCAGGTGGTTTTTGGTTTTTTTGTTGCTGTGGTGGATGATGTTGATGGATTTTCGAATGTTGTACCATCCTTGCATCTCTGAGATGAATCCCACTTGATCATGGTGTATGATCCTCTTGATGTATTTTAGAATTCGGGTTGCTAATATTTTGTCGAGTATTTTTGCATATACATTCATCAGGGATATTGGTGTGTAATTTTCTTTTTTGGTGAGGTCTTTTCAACGTTTTGGTATTAGAGTGATGCTGGCTTCATAGAATGAGTTTGGAAGTATTCCCTCCTCTTCTATTTTTTGGAAAACTTTAAGGAGAATGGTTGTTATTTCTTCTCTGTATGTCTGGTAGAATTCAGAGGTGAATCCATCTGGCCCAGGGCCTATGTTCCTGGGTAATTTTTTGATTATCGATTCAATTTCGTTGCTGGTAATTGGTCTGTTTAGTTTTTCTATTTCTTGTTTGGTCAGTCTTGGAAGGTTGTATTTTTCCAAGAAGTCCATTTCTTCGAAGTTTTCCAGCTTGTTAGCATATAGATTCTCATAGTATTCTCTTATAATTCTTTGTATTTCTGTGGGGTCCATCGTGATTTTTCCTTTCTCATTTCTGATTGTGTTTATGTGTGTAGATTCTCTTTTTCTCTTAATAAGTTTGGTTAGGGGTTTATCTATTTTGTTTATTTTTTTAAAGAACCAACTCTTGGTTTCATTTTTTTTTTCTATTGCTTTATTCTTCTCAATTTTATTTATTTCTTCTCTGATCTTTATTATGTCCTTTCTTCTGGTGACTTTGGGCCTCATTTGTTCTTCTTTTTCCAATTTCAGTAATTGTGTCTTTAGACTATTCATTTGGGAATGTTCTTCGTTCTTTAAATAGGCCTGAACTGCAATATACTTTCCTCTTAGAACTGCCTTTGCTGCGTCCCACAGAATTTGTGGCTTTGTGTTATTGGTGTCATTGGTCTCCAAATATTCTTTTATCTCTGTTTTAATCTGGTCGTTGACCCATTGATTATCTAGGAGAATGTTGTTAAGTCTCCATGTATTTATGAGCCTTTTTGTTTTCTTTCTAAAATTTTTTTCTAGTTGTATACCTTTGTGATCTGAGAAGTTGGTTGGTAGGATTTCAATATTTTTGAATTTACTGAGGTTCTTTTTGTGGCCTAGTATGTGGTCTATGCTGGAAAATGTTCCATGTGCACTTGGGAGTAATGTGTATCCTGTTGCTTTTTTGTGTAGAGTTCTGTAGATGTCTGTTAGGTCCATCTGTTCTAGTGTGTTGTTCAGTGCCTCTGTGTCTTTACTTATTTTCTGTTTAGTTCATCTGTCCTTTGGATTGAGTGGTGTGTTGAAGTCTCCTAAAGTGAATGCACTGCTTTCTATTTCCTCCTTTAATTCTGTTAGTATTTGTTTCACATATTTCGGTGCTCCTGTGTTGGGTGCATATATATTTATAATGGTTATATCCTCTTGTTGGACTGAACCCTTTATCATTATGTAATTTCTTTATCTCTTGCTACTTTCTTCGTTTTGAAGTCTATTTTGTCTGATACAAGTACTGCAACACCTGCTTTTTTCTACTTGTTGTTTGCATGAAATATCTTTTTCCATCCCTTCACTTTTTAGTCTGTGTATATCTTTGGGTTTGAGGTGAGTCTCTTGTAAGCAGCATATAGATGGGTCTTGCTTTTTTATCCATTCTGTTACTCTGTGTCTTTTGATTGGTGCATTCAGTCCATTTACATTAGGATGATTATCGATAGATATGTACTTATTGCCATTGCTGGCTTTAGATTCTTGGTTACGAAAGGTTCCAGGGTTGCTTCTTTACTATCTAACAATCTCACTTAACTTTCTTGTTAAGTTATTGTAAACAGAGTCTGATGTTTCTTTATTTCTCTCCCTTCTTATTCTTCCTCCTCCATTCTTTATATAGTAGGTGTTTTATTCTTTGCCTTTAGTTAGTATTTGGATGGTCTGCTTTCTTTGCTATGATTTTATTTTCTCTGGTAACATCTTTTTAGCTTTAGGGGTGCTTCCCTCTAGAGCAGTCCGTTTAAGATATCCTGTGGAGGTGGTTTATGGTAGGCAAACTCTTTCAGCTTTCGCTTGTCTGGAAATTGTTTAATCCCTCCATCATATTTAAATGATAATTGTGCTGGATACAATATTCTTGGTTCGAGGCCCTTCTGTTTCATTACATTAAATATATCTTCTGGCCTGTAATGTTTCTGTTGAGAAGTTTGATGATAGTCTGATGGGTTTTTCTTTGTAGGTGATCTTTTTTCTTTCTCTAGCTGCCTTTAATACTCTGTCCTTATCTTTGATCTTTGCCATTTTAATTATTATGTGTCTTGGTGTTGTCTTCCTTGGGTCCCTTTTGTTGGGAGATCTGTGGGCTTCCGTGGACTGCAAGACTATTTCCTTTCCTAGCATGGGGAAGTTTTCAGCAATTATTTCTTCAAAGACACTTTCTATCCCTCTTTCTCTCTCTTCTTCCTCTGGTACTCCTATAATGCAAATATTGTTCCGTTTGGATTTGTCACACAGTTCTCTTAATATTCTTTCATTTCTAGAGATCCTTTTATCTCCCTCTGCCTCAGCTTCTCTGTATTCCTGTTCTCTGTTATCTATTCCATTAACAGTCTCTTGCATCTCGACCCGTCTGCTGGTAAGCCCGTCAATGGCTTGTCTGATTTCTGCATTGTCTTTCCTCACTTCCCTCACTTCCTCCCTCAGCTCTAGCACATTTCTCTGTAGATCCGTCAGCGTGGTTATAACTTTTGTTTTGAATTCTTTTTCAGGAAGACTGTGCATTTCCATCCCATTAGGCTCCCTCTCTGGTGTTGTCTGGGTCTGGGTAGGCTTTGTTTGTACCATGTTCCTCTGTCTTTTCATGGTGATAGAAGTGGTTGCTGGTAGGTTCCACATATGTCAGCTGGGCTCATTAAGACTTTTAAAAAGAAAAAAAAGAAAGAAAAGAGAAAAAGAAGAAAGAAAAGGAAAGTTAAAAAAAAAGCCCACTGGGAGTAGATTCTGTGGGGTTGCTGTAGGTGGCGCTGTTGCTCCAGTATTCTGCAGCCATGGCCATGCCACTCTGCAGGGCCCTTTATAGCTCTGGCTGGGGTGGGAACGAATGGGAGGCTGCTGATCTCTTTGGGAAGTCTCAGTGCGGCTACGTTTTCCCAGTCGCTCTCCAAGGGGTCCGAAATTCGCCAGGACTCCCAGCCTCCTGGACTGAGTGTCCTGGGATTATCCTGCTGCTCCATTGGCCCTCTGTCTCTTTAAGACCGCTGAAAAAGCATGCGCTTTTCTTTTGTCCCCGGGAGCTGGCTCAGAGGACCTGGGTGCGTTCCCTGGCTCAGATCCTGCACCCTCTGTCTCTCCAATCTCCAATACACCACACAATGTGTGTCAGTGCTCCCGCCGCAGATCACCAGGTCTGGTTATTTTGTGGGCCTGTACTTTCACTCCCTCCACGTTCTGAATCCTCTCCTCTCGCTGGTGCGCTGGGGTGGGGGAGTGCTTGGGTCCCGCCGGGTCGCGGTTCCGTATCTTACCCGCTTCACTAGGTGCCGAGTCCTCTCAGGTGTAGATGCAGGCTGGGTGCTGCCCTGTTTCTTCTGGTCTCTCTTTTAGGAATTGTTATAGTTGTATTTTCATAAATAAGTATGGTTTTGGGAGGAGATTTCTGCTGCCCTGCTTATGCCTCCATCTTTCCAGAAGTCCAACTCTATGTCTTTTGATTGATGCATTCAGACCATTTATATTTAGGGTAATTATTGATAGGTATGTACTTATTGCCATTGCAGGCTTAAATTTGTGGTTGCCAAAGGTTCAAGGGTGATTCCTTTACTATCTAACAGTCTAATTTAACTTATTTTGTATACTATTACAAACTCAACCTAAAGGTTCTTTAATTTTTCCTCCTTTTTCTTCCTCCTCCATTCTTTTTATGTTATGAATCATATTCTGTACTCTTTGTCTTCCCTTGAATGATATCTGTTTAGCCTTAGGAATTCTTCCATCTGTAGGAATCCCTCCGAAATGCCCTGTACAGGTGGTTTGTGTGAGGTAAATTCTCTCAGCTTTTGCTTATCTGAAGATTGTTTAATCCCTCCTTCAAATTTAAATGATAACCTTGCTGGGTGGAGTACTCTTGGTTCAAGGCCCTTCTGCCTCATTGCATTAAATATATCATGCCACTCTCTTCTGGCCTGTAAGGTTTCTGTTGAGAAGTTTGATGATAGCCTGATGGGTTTTCCTTTGTATGTGATCCTTTTTCTCTCTCTAGCTGCTTTTAAAAGTCTGTGTTTATCCTTGATCTTTGCCATTTTAATTATTATATGTCTTGATGTTGTCTTCCTTTGGTCTCTTGTGTTGGGAGATCTGTGCACTTCCATGGCCTGAGAGACTATGTCTTTCCCCATATTGGGGAATTTTTCAGCAATTACCTCCTCAATGACACTTTCTATCCCTTTTTCTCTCTTCTTCTTCCGGTACCCCTAAAACGTGAATATTGTTCTGTTTGGATAGGTCAGACAGTTTTCTCAATATTCTTTCACACTTAGAGATCCTTTTTTCTTTCTGTGCCTCAGCTTCTTGGTATTCCTCCTCTCTAATTTCTATTCCATTTACTATCTCTTCTACTACATCTAATCTGCTTTTAAATCCCTCCCTTGTATGTTGCATTTCAGATATGGTATTTCTTAATGATTGAATCTCCATCTTACATTTGTTCCTGAGGTCTTGACTGTTTTTCTGTACCTTCATAAGCATGTTTATAAGTTTTATTTTGAACTCTCTTTCTGGAAGATTTGTGAGTTCGGTTTCATTTCACCCTCTTTCTGGGGTTTGTGAGATTTTGGTTGGAACCATGTTCTTTTGATGTTTCATATTTCTGTGTGGTGCCCACTAGTGTTCAGAACCTCCAGTCTGCGGATCTGTTCAGCCCCTAGAGTGAGGTTAGGGGACGTAGGGGAGTGGAGCTGGTGCCTGGGGTGTGGAGAAAGATCTGTTTCCTGCTTCCTGTCTGGTCCCTGTCTCCAGTGTCAGAGGCAGTGGGCCAAGCACACACGGGTAATCTTCTGTGCTTTGCGTCTCTAGCTGTTATAGGTGGAGCCTCTCTCTGTCTGGCCTGACGCCTGTGCAGTGACTGCGGGTTTGCGAGCAGGGGCCTGCAGGCCAGTAGGAAGGCTTGGCAGGCTGTGTGTCACAGTGGGGGGCCTCGGAGCTGAGTAGGCAGTCAGGGGGATGGAGCACCTGAAGCTCCTCAAAGTTCCCAACCAGCTGGGCAGAGCACGCCCAGGCAATAGAATAAGGTAATTTGATATGCATCTGGAGATGTCCATAATACATTTCTAAGTAAAAATAAAGCATGTTTCAGAATGACATATGTAACATGATTTCATTTTTATAAAAAAATTATGTGCATGTGATTATAAATTATGAAACAATAAATAAATAAATATATATATATATATATAAAACTATTTAGAGAGATCAAGAAATTTAGTATCAAATTAATTCCCAACTGGGAGATGGTAAAATTGAATAGGTGGTAGTAGTGGGGACTTTAATTGTCTTCCTCAAAAAAAAAAGTGTGGTTAGGGGTAATATTTACATTTTTGTTTTCATTATAGTGTTTTAAAAATAAAATTACTGAAGCTACATATTATTTTGAAATTAATGATTATTTAAAATATTACATATCAAAATCTATGGACTATGGACAAAGTTATACCTTGAGGAAATATAGCCTTAACTACGTGTATTGAAAGACTGAAAAATTATAGTTTGGAAAAGAAAGTTCATGCATGTGGAAAAAAATTAAAATTGTATATGAGGATATAGTAAGTCTTGTACCCTATCCCCTATTTTCCCTCAAAGGCAATCAATTCTGTGCACTCTTAATATATACATACATATTCTTCTCCCTATCCTTAAGAATAGGTATTGTGTACAAGTTTGTACCTTTTTAAATTAAAAAAAGCAACATATATATACACACAAAAACACACAGCATATATTATGTATGTAACATATATTATATATACATATAATATACTTTGCTACGGCTGCCATAAAGTACCACAGACTGGTAGCTTAAATAAGAAAAGGAAAAGTAATTTTCTTACAGCTGTGGAAACTAGAAGTCTGAGATCAAAGTGTCACCAGGTTTGGTTTCTTCTGAGGCCTCTCTTCTGGGCTTGTAAGCTGATTGCCTTCTTGCTTTGTGCCTACATGGTTGGTCATCCCTGTCTGTGGTCTGTGTTCTAATCTCCTTTTCTTATAAGAACACCAAGCATATTGGATAAGAGACCACCCTAATGACCCCATTTTTTACTTAATTGCCCCTTTGAAGGCCTTGCCTTCAAATGCAGTCACATTCTGAAGTTTGGGGGTTAGTACTTCAACATATGAATTTCAGGGAGACACAATACAGCCCATAATACATACATACATACATACATGTATATTTGATTAGTAGTACATATAACTATTGTATGGTGGACCTATAGATTGAACCATCTGAAACTGAAGTTCCTAGAGGTAGAAACAGTCAAATATGGGCAATTTCAGATGGTTCAACATACATTGACATATTTAATCATTCTCCTTTTGGTGAGCCTTGAGGGTTCCTTGCCTTGCTACTTAAGACAAGTTTGTAATAAGTATCCTTGAATAAATATCCTTTTGCACATTCAGGAATATACTTTTAGGGCAGATTTCCAGGAGTTGTCTCATCTAAGAGATACGTGTTTCTGTGGGCAAAATGTGGGACCATAGATGTCAGGAGTGAGCTGGTCTGGGGCACTCTGCCACAGGCCTTCCAGACAGGGGCAAGTCTCCCTCAGGAGCTGGAAGGTTAGATGCAGAAATTGGGGTTGGGAAGAGAGTGTAAGTCTGTAGGTGGGGAGAGGCATTACTTCTCAAAGGAGCTGTATTGAGATATTCCCAATGGATTGTTTTGTGACTGAAAGTGAATAGAGGGTTTTTATTATATAATTGTGACCAGTAATGTTAGGACATCCACCCTAAATTCTATCCAAGGAGCAGGATCATCCCACAGAGACTGGAACTGGCAGTGGAGGGTATTTGATACTATTTGCATTTTATGTATCCTGCTCTTCAGTGTAACAGTTACTAATATGTACATAGTAAGTGTTTGGACATACATAGGGAAAATGTCTAGAATTGATACCACCAGACTGTTAAAAGAAGGGAATTGGTACTTCCATACCTCTGTGCTTTTTATTGCTGAATTATATTCTGTTGTGTGAATATACCACATTTTGTTTATCCCTTCATCAGCTGATGTACATTTGGATTGTTTCCACCTTTTGGCTATTACAAATAATGCTGCTATGAACATTTGTATACAAGTTTTTGTGTGAACATATGTTGTCAGTTCTCTTGAGTATATCCCCTCAGAGTAGAATGGCTGGGTCATATTGTAATTCTATGTATAACATTTGAGGAACCGCCAAATTGTTCCAAAGTGGTTGTGCCACTTTTTAAGCCTACCAGCAATATATGAGAGCTCCAATTTCTCTAATCCTCACCAATGCTTGTTACTGACTGTCAATTTTTATTTTAGCCTTCCTAGTAGGTATGAGGTCCTATCTCACAGGGTTTTTAAAAATATTTTCCTGATGGCTAATGATACTGAACATCTTTTCATGTGTTTATTGGCCATTTGTATATCTTTGGAGTAATGTCTGTTGAAATAATGTTGCTTGTTTTTAAACTGCGTTGTTTGTCTTTTTATTATTGAGTTGTAAGCGTTCCCAGTATGTTCTAGATACGATTCCCTTATTAGAGATATAATTTGTAAACATTTTCTTCCATTCTGTGGGATATAATTTGTAAACATTTTCTTCCATTCTTTTTACTTTCTTAGTGGTGTCTTCTGAAGTACAAAATGTGTGCCTTTTGAAGTCCAGTGTACTTTTTTTTCTTTTGTCATTTGTGCTTTTGGCATCATACCTGCGTTTTAAAGTGTTACATGTGATTCATTTTTAGTTAATTTTTGTAGGTGGTGTGAGGTAGGGGTCTAACTTCATTTTCTTGCATGCAAATATCCCATTGCCCCAGCATCATTTGTTGAAAAGGCTATTCTTTCTCCTATTAACTGAGTTTGACACCTGGTAAAAATCAGTTGGCCACAAATGTGAGGGTTTATTTCTAGACTCTTAATTCCATTCCATTGATTTGTATGTCTATTGTTAGGCTAGTACCACAGTGGCTTGATTATGGTAGCTTTGTAGTAATTTTTAAAGTTGTGAGCCCTCTAACTTTGTTGTTCTTTTCAGTCTTTCAGTTTTTAAACAGTGTTGACAGTAGAATTACATGTTAAACATTTAACACCTGTTTAAAGCAGATTGTGTGAATAATTTGTTTTATGAAAAAACTATAAATCAAGTTCCTTTTTATTTTATGGCTTCTGACTGATGTTTTTGTTTTCTGTGAGCCAGGGGCCTTAGAAAATGAGTTTTCTGGGCTATATATTACCATCTGCATATATCCAAGGCAATAAGATACAAATTGAAAAATAGGGACTATAGTAGTAGAAGACATGGTTTTGCTAAAGTGTACCATATGTGTTTGGTTTTTTATTTTTGTGGGAGGGTGAGGAAGCATTATGAAAGTAGATAGGGACTTGGGCTTAGGAGTCAGGTAGAGTTCAAATCCTGCCTATACCATTTATCAACTGTGTGACAATGGACAAACTACTAAATAATTTTGTGCCACTTTATAAATTAGTGAATATTAAATGAGAATATATATGTATAAAGTAGTTATATAACATGTATAAACAGTTATAAAATTATTTGTCTTAATTTTTTTAAAAAGGGTTTATCAACAGAGGAGTGATTAAATCTGGAGATATTAAACACTATATTCATAGCACACATTTTTGCTTTCCCATTCATTTTTTATTTATATTTTTTATTAATGTATAATTCACATATCATAAAAGTTACCCTTTCAAAATATATAATTCAGTACTTTTTAGTATATGTACAAGGTTGTACAATTGTCTTCAGTGTCTAACTCAGGAGCATCGAGCCCCAAAGAAACTATACCCATTAGACACTATTCATTCCCATTCTCCACCCTTGACAACCACTGATCTACTTTTTGTCTCTATGGATTTGCCTGTTCTAGCTATTTCATATAATGGAATGATAAAATATGTGACCTCGTGTGTAGGATGACTTTCATGTAACGTAATGTTTTCAAGGATCACCTATGCTGTAGCATGTATCAGTATTTATCTTTTTATTGCTGAGTAATATTCCATTATGTGGATATACTACATTTTATATATATATTCATTATTTGATGGACATTTGGCTTGTTTTAGCTCTTTGGCTATTGTGAATATTGCTGCAGCAAACATTCATATACAAGTTTTTATGTGAATGTGTGTTTTTAATTCTCTTCTGTATACACCTATGTGGAATTTCTGGATCACATGGTAACTCTGGGTTTAACTATTTGAGGAACTAACAAACTGTTTTCCAAGGTGACTATACCACTTACATGCTACCAGCAATATATGAGTAATGGAACACATTTTTTTTTTTAGGGGAACAAGGCAGAGACTTTTATTTAGAGATAAAGGGAAAGGACAGAGCTCCTGGCTCATGCCAGGAAGGAGCAAGAGACCCCCAGGGTGGTGTATTGTCTAGGGGTTTTATAGGTGGTTGAGAGAGTAATGGGACACTTTTGAATATAAACATACTTTCCCAGCTTTATTGACAAATAAAAATTGTACATAAGCTGTGCAACATGATGTTTTGATATATGTGTACATTGTGAAATGATTATCACACTCAAGCTAATTACCTAATCAGTCATCTCACATAGTTACCTTCTGTGGTGAGAACACTTAAGATCTTGCTTAGCAAATTTCAAGTATACAGTAATTTACTATTAACTAGTACCCCTGCTGAACATTAGTTCTCCAGAATGTATTCATTTATAAATGAATGTTTGTGCCCTTTGATCAATCTCTCCCCATTTTCCCCACCCCCCTAGCTGGTGGTAACCACCATTCTACCCTTTGTTACTGTGAGTTCGACTTTTTTAGTTTCTATATATAAGTAAGATCATGCAGTATTTGTCTTTTGTGTCTGGCTTATTTCACTTAGCATAACATCCTTCAGGTTGATCAATGTTACAAATGTCAGGATTTCCTTCTTTTTAAAAGACAAATAGTCCATTATATATATAAATATATATATCACACTCTATTTCACACTATATATCTATCACACAATATTCCCTATATATGTATATATTTTTCTTCATCCATTCATTTGTTGATGGACACTTAGTTTATTTCCATATCTTTGCTATAGTGAATGATGCTGCAGTGAATGGCAGTTCATGTATCTGTTTGAGATAGTGATTTTATTTGCTTTGGATAAATACCCAGAAGTGGGATTGCTGGAATATATGGTAGTTCTATATTTAATTTTTTGAGGAGCCTCCATACTGTTTTCCATAGTGGTTGTATCAGTTTACATTTCCACCAGCAGTGTATGAGGGTTCTCTTTTCTCCACCTCCTCACCAACACTTGTTATCTCTTGTCTTTTTGGTAATAGCCATTCTAACAGGTGTAAGGTGAGTACATTTTGGTTTGGATTTGCATTTCCTTGATGATTCATCATGTTGAGCATCTTTTTCATACACCTGTTTGTCATTTGTATGTCTTCTTGGTAAATATGTATATTCTCCTTTGAATATATATATTTTAAAAGAAACCTCAAGGGATTAACTGGAGGGGCCTTGAGAGAGCCTTTTGAGATGCTGGTAATAAATATTCTGTATCTTGATCTTAGTGTTGATTACATGGGTATACTTACAAAAATTCACTGAACAGTAAAGACAAGAATTATTGTATATACTTTACATATCAGTCCTTCCTTCATTGTCCTTTTTTTCATTTTACTGTACACCAGGGGTACTTTGTTTCAGACCAGTGCTAGTCTGTGGGTTGATTTTTGGGAGCTACTGATCTTGAGATAAAATCTGAATACATGCATTAGGTAGAAAATTTCTTCACAATCTGGTCCAAGTGCTCTTTCTACCTGCACCTCCTGCTTCCTTCCCTCCCTTCCCATGTTTTGTATATTCCTGGTGCAGTCCTCAGACTCAAAAGGCTTTTAAAATTTCCACTGTCGTTTGCAATTGCTCTTCCTTCTACCTCGTATCCTTTTTCTTCTCCAGGTCCTCCTGCCAAACTCTCTGAAAGTTAGTTTTCTTGAGTCCCACAAGAAACATGCTTGATGCTCTGATCTTGCATAACATTTTATAGTAAATCTTTGAGATAGTATCTACCAATTTTAAGCTCAGTGTTTAAAACTTTTAAAGTAATTGCAGACTTAAACACAATGCAAAAATACTACAAGGAGCCATATACTTTGACCCAGTTTCTCTCAATGGTGGAATCTTATACAGCTGTAAGAGAAATATCAAAACCAGGAGGTTGACATTCACTAACCAACTTTTTATTTTTATATATATATATATACACATATAGTTTATTATGTTGTTTGGATTTTCTACATCCCTACTCAATTTTTTTTGTTACTATTAATATACAATTACATGTGCAATATTATGGTTACTAGTCTCCTCCTATTATCAAGTCCCCACCACATAACCCATTACAGTCACTGTTCATCAGTGTAGTAAGATGCTGTAGAATCACTACTTGTCTTCTCTGTGTTATACTGCCCTCCCCGTATGGCCCACCCCCATGCTACAGTATGTGTGCTAATTGTAATAGCTCTTTTTCCCCCTTATCCCTCCCTTCCCACCCATCTTCCCCAGTTCCTTTTCCTTTGGTATCTGTTAGTCCATTCTTGGGTTCGGTGAGTCTGCTGCTATTCTGTTCCTTCAGTTTTTGCTTCGTTCTTATACTCTACAGATGAGTGAAATCATTTGATACTTGTCTTCTCTGCCTGGCTTATTTCACTGAGCATAATACCCTCTGGCTCCATCCATGTTGTTGCAAGTGGTAGGATCTGTTTCCTTCTTATGGCTGAATAATATTCCATTGTGTATATATACCATATCTTCTTTATCCATTCATACTGATGGACACTTAGGTTGCTTCCATTTCTGGATATAGTAAATAGTGCTGTGATAAACATAGGGGTGCACATATCTTTTTCAAACTGGGCTCCTGCATTCTTAGGGTAAATTCCTAGGAGTGGAATTCCTGAGTCAAATGGTGTTTCTATTTTGAGTTTTTTGAGGAACCTCCTTACTGCTTTCCACAATGGTTGAACTAATTTACATTCCCACCAGCAGTGTAGGAGGGTTCCCCTTTCTCTACATCCTTGCCAACATTTGTTGTTGTTTGTCTTTTGGATGTTGTCCATCCTAACTGGTGTGAGGTGATATCTCATTGTGGTTTTAATTTGCATTTCTCTGATGACTAGTGTTGTGGAGCATCTTTTCATGTTCCTGTTGGCCATCTGCATTTCTTCTTTGGAGAAGTGTCTGTTCAGCTCCTCTGCCCATTTTTTAATTGGCTTATTTGCTTTTAGTTTGTTGAGATGCATGAGCTCTTTATATAATTGGATGTCAACTCCTTATCGGATATGTCATATATAAATATATTCTCCCATACTGTAGGATGTCTTTTTGTTCTATTTATGGTGTCCTTTGCTGTACAGAAGCTTTTTAGTTTGATATAGTCCCACTTGTTCATTTTTGCTTTTGTTTCCCTTGCCTGGGGAGATATGTTCATGAAGAAGTTGCTCATATTTATGTCTAAGAGATTTTTGCCTATGTTATTTTCTAAGAGTTTTATGGTTTCATGACTTACATTCAGGTCTTTGATCCACTTTGAGTTTACCTTTGTGCATGGGGTTAGACAGTTGTCCAGTTTCATTCTCTTACATGTAGCTGTCCAGTTTTGCCAACACCAGCTGTTGAAGAGTCTGTCATTTCCCCATTGTATATCCATGGCTCCTTTATTGTATATTAATTGATCATATATGCTTCGGTTTATATCTGGACTCTCTGGTCTGTTCCATTGGTCTATGGGTCTGTTCTTGTGCCAGTACCAAATTGTCTTGATTACTGTAGCTTTGTAGTAGAGCTTGAAGTCAGGGAGCATAATTCCCCCCACTTTATTCATCCTTCCCAGGCTTGCTATGGCTATTCGGAGTCTTTTGTGGTTCCATATGAATTTTAGAACTATTTGCTCTAGTTCATTGAAGAATGCTGTTGGTATTTTGATAGGGATTGCATTGAATTCGTAGATTGCCTTAGGGCAGGATGGTCATTTTGACAATATTAATTCTTCCTATCCATAAGCACGGTATGAATTTCCATTTATTGGTATCTTCTTCAGTTTCTCTCATGAGTGTCTTGTAGTTTTCAGAGTATAGGTCTTTCACTTCCTTGGTTAGGTTTATTCCTAGGTATTTTATTCTTTTTGATGCAATTGTGAATGGAATTGTTCTCCTGATTTCTCTTTCCGCTCATTCACCATTAGTGTATAGAAATGCAACAGATTTCTGTGTATTAATTTTGTATCCCACAACCTTACTGAATTCAGACTTTAGATCTAATAGCTTTGGAGTGGATTCTTTAGGGTTTTTTATGTACAATATCATGCCATCTGCAAATAGGGACAGCTTGAGTTCTTCATTACCAATCTGGATGCCTTTTATTTCCTGGTGTTGTCTGATTGCCGTGGATAACACCTCTAGAACTGTGTTGAATAAAAGTGGGGAGAGTGGGCATCCTTGTCTTGTTCCTGATCTTAAAGGAAAAGCTTTCAGCTTCTCGCTGTTAAGTATAATGTTGGTTGTGGGTTTGTCATATATGGCCTTTGTTATGTTGAGATCCTTGCCCTCTATACCCATTTTGTTGAGATTTTTTATCATGAATGGATGTTGAATTTTGTTCAATGCTTTTTCAGCATCTATGGAGATGATCATGTGGTTTTTGTCCTTCTTTTTGTTGATGTGGTGGATGATGTTGATGGATTTTCGAGTGTCGTACCATCCTTGCATGCCTGGGGTGAATCCCACTTGATCATGATGGATGATCTTTTTGATGTATTTTTGAATTCGGTTTGCTAATATTTTGTTGAGTATTTTTTCATCTATGTTCATCTGGGATATTGGTCTGTAATTTTCTTTTTTTGTGGTGTCTTTGCCTGGTTTTGGTATTAGAATCATGGCCTCGTAGAATAAGTTTGGGAGTATTCCCACCTCTTCTACTTTTTGGAAAACTTTAAGGAGGATGGGTATTAGGTCTTCACTAAATGTTTGATGAAATTTAGCAGTGAAATCATCTGGTCCTGGGATTTTGTTCTTAGGTAGTTTTTTGATTACCAATTCTGTTTCTTTGCTGGTAATTGGTCTATTCAGATTTTCAGTTTCCTCCTGGGTCAGCCTTGGAAGGTTGTATTTTTCTAGAAAGTTGTCTGTTTCTTCTAGGTTATCCAGTTTGTAAGCATATAATTTTTCAAAGTATTCTCTCATAATTTTTAGTATTTCTGTGGTGTCCGCAGTGATTTTTCCTTTCTCATTTCCAATTCTGTTTATGTGTGTAGACTCTCTTTTTTTCTTGGTAAGTCTGGCTAGGGGTTTATGTATTTTGTTTATTTTCTCAAAGAACCAGCTTCTGCTTTCATTGATTCTTTCTGTTGTTTTATTCTTCTCAATTTTATTTCTGCCTTAATCTTTATTATGTCCCTCCTTCTACTGACTTTGGGACTCATTTGTTCTTTCTTTTCTAGTTTCATTAATTGTGAGTTTAAAGTGTTCATTTGGGATTGTTCTTCTTTCTTGAGGTAGGCCTGTATTGCAGTATATTTCCCTCTTAGCACAGCCTTCGCTGCATCCCACATATTTTGTGATGTTGAATTATTGTTGTCATTTGTCTCTATATATTGCTTGATCTCTGTTTTTATTTGGTCATTGATCCATTGATTATTTAGGAGCATGTTATTAAGACACCATGTGTTTGTGGGCTTTTTCATTTTCTTTGTGTAATTTATTTCTAGTTTCAGAACTTTGTGATCTAAGAAGCTGGTTGGTACAATTCAATCTTTTTGAATTTACTGAGGTTCTTTTTGTGGGCTAGTATATGATCTATTCTTGAAAATGTTCCATGTACACTTGAGAAGAATGTGTATCCTGTTGCTTTTGGATGAAGTGTTCCATAGATGTCCATTAGGTCCATCTGTTCTAATATGTTGTTCAATGCATCTGTCTCTTTACTTATTTTCTGTCTGGTTGATACGTCCTTTGGAGGGCGTGGTGTGTTGAAGTCTCCCAAAATGAATGCATTGCATTCTGTTTTCCCCTTTAATTCTTTTAGTATTTGTTTCACATATGTAGGTGATCCTGTGTTGGGTGCATAGATATTTATAATAGTTATATCCCCTTGTTGGACTGACCCCTTTATCATTATGTAATTTCCTTCTTTGTCTCTTGTGACTCTCTTTGTTTTGATGTCTATTTTGTCTGATATAAGTACTGCAATTCCTGCTTTTTTCTCCCTATTAGCTGCATGAAATATCTTTTTCCATCCCTTCACTTTGTGTATGTCTTTGGGTTTGAACTGAGTCTCTTGTAGGCAGCATATAGATGGGTCTTGTTTTTTTATCCATTCAGTGACTCTACGTCTTTTGATTGGTGCATTCAGACCATTTACATTTAGGGTGATTATCAATAAGTATGTACTTATTGCCATTGCAGGCTTTAGATTTGTGGTTACCAAAAGTTCAAGGGTAATTCCCTTACTATCTAACAGTCTAATTTAACTCACTTTGTATGCTATTACAAATACAACCTAAAGATTCTTTTTTTTTTCCTCCTTTTTCTTCCTCCTCCATTCTTCGTATGTTATGAATCATATTTTGTACTCTTTTATCTATCCCTTGGGTGACATCTATTTTGTCTTAGGCATACTTCCATCTATAGGAGTCCCTCCACAATGCACTGTATAGGTTGTTTGTGTGAGGTAAATTCTCTCAGCTTTTGCTTATCTGAAAATTATTTAATCTCTCCTTCAAATTTAAATGATAACCTTGCTGGGTAGAGAATTCTTGGTTCAAGGCCCTTCTGCTTCATTGCATTAAATGTATCATGCCACTCCCTTCTGGCCTGTAAGGTTTCTATTGAGAAATCTGGTGATAACCTGATGGGTTTTCCTTTGTATGTGATGTTTTTCTCTCTCTAGCTGCTTTTGAAAGTCTGTCTTTATCCTTGATCTTTGCCATTTTAATTATTATATGTCTTGATGTTGTCTTCCTTGGGTCCCTTGTGTTGGGAGATCTGTGCATCTCGATGGCCTGAGATTCTATCTCCTCTCCCAGATTGGGGTAGTTTTCAGCAATGACCTCCTCAAAAGCTCTTTCTATCCCTTTTTCTCTCTTTTCTTCTTCTGATACCCCTATTATTCAGATATTGTTCCATTTGGATTGGTCACACAGCTCTCTCAATATTCTTTCATTCTTAGAGATTCTTTTTTCTCTCTGTGCCTCAGCTTCTTTGTATTCCTCTTCTCTAATTTCTATTCCATTTACCGTTTCTTGTATTACATCTAATCTGCCTTTAAATCCCTCCATTGTATGTTTCACTTCAGTTATGGAATTTCATAATGATTGAATCTCTGTCTTAAATTTGTTCCTGAGTTCTTGAATATTTTTCTGTACCTCCATAAGCATGTTTGATGATTTTTATTTTGAACTCTCTTTCAGGAAGATTGGTGAGTTCAGTTTCATTTGGCCCTTTTTCTGGGGTTTGTGAGATTTTGGTGTGTACCATGTTCTTTTGCCATTTCATATTTCTGTGTGGTGCCCCCTAGTGCCCAGAAGCTCTAGTCTCTGGTGCTGCTCAGCCCCTAGAGTGAGGTTGGGGGTCATAGGGGAGCGGAGCTGGTGCCTGGGGAGAGGAAAGGTCTGTTCCCTGACTCTCGTCTGCCCTGCCTGTCTCCAGTATCACAGCCACTGGGCCAAGTACACAGGTGTAAGCCTCTGTGCTTGGCGTCTCTTGCTGTTGTAGTTGAGGCCTCTCTCTGGTCGCCCTGACACCAGAGCAGAGACTGCCAGCTTGCAAGCTGGTGCTGGCAGGCCAGAAGGAAGGCTCAGCAGGCTGCGTATCACAGTGGGGGGCCTTGGAGCCGAGTAGCCAGCCAGGGGGATGGAGTGCCTGTAGCTCCCCAAAGTTCCCAATCTGCTGGGCAGAGCATGCTCCGAGAACCTTGTCCCCCTATCCCTTCTCCCGCGCAGCAAGCTCCTTGCAAACCCCACGCCTTCAGCAGCCCTCTTGCTGCTAGGAAGCCTCTCAGAGCAGCCAAGTGTGGATCCCGTCCTCCACAAATGGCTGGAGTCTGTCTCTCAAGCAGTCCGCCTGTCCCAGCTCTCCATCCTGCAGAACACCACACAATGTAGATTTCTGCTTGCAAAGCAGATCTCCAGGGCTAGGTGTTCAGGAGTCCCAGGTTTCCACCCCGTCCCACACTCCATTTCTCTTCCTCCCGCCAGTGAGCTGGGGTGGGGGAAGGGCTCAGGTCCTGCCGGATCAAGGGTTTCAGATGTTACCCTGTTTTGTGTGAGGTCTACTCTGTTCGTGAGGACTGTATGCAGTCTGGTGCAGCCTTCTTTCCTATTGCTGTTTTAGGGTTAGTTGTAATAGCTATATTTTTACACTATCTGTGGTTTTGGGAGGAGTTCTCTGTCTCACCTCTCACACCACCATCTTGAATCTATTCCACTAACCAACTTTTAAGTGTATACTTTTACTTACTTTTTTTCCATCTGCTGTCCAATATGGTAGCCACTTACCATTTGTAACTATTTAATTGAAATTACTTAAAATTATATAAAACTAAAAATTTAATTCCATGGCCTCAAAGGCTACATTTCAAGCACCTCATAGCTACACATGACTAGTGGCAACCATCTGGACAGCACAGATACAGAATAAATACAGCAGAGATAGAGAATATTTCCACTGCACAAAGTTCTTTTGGATAGCCCTGATGTAGACTGTTCTTGAGGACAGACATGCCTTTTTCATCTTTATATCTACAATTCCTAGGCAGTGTGTAAGTACTCAACCTGTACTGAGTGATTGAGTTTATTCCTACCCTCTTGTTTTACATGTGAAAGAACTTAGGGCCTAAGTTATGATAAATCAAATGATACCTAGATTTTGAGTAACAAATCTAGAAGTAAAGATCTGTTTTCCTGATTCCAAGTTCACTGATCTTTTCACATGGACCTTAGTTTGTAAGTTCATTGATTTTTGTCAGTTTTAGAGGAAGGAGTATTAAAGTAATATAATAGTTTTCAAAGTTTAGGGTGCATAAGGATCATCTAGGAAGCTTGTTAGAATGTCATATTCCTGGATCTGTCCCTCCCAAGATTCTCATTTGGTTGATCTGGCATGGGACATAGGAATCTGTACTTTAAACATACGCTTAATAAAGACTGTGTGGTAATAGCATAAAGAAAGATCAGAATAGAGAGCCTAGAAATTGAACTACACTTACATGGGCATTTGATTTTTAACAAAGGTGCCAATGAAGAAAGGAAATATTTTCAACAAGTGGCATTGGAACAACTAAATATCCATACTGGAAAAAAAGTGAACTTTAATCCCTACCTTATGCTGCACATACTATGGACCCTTCACCTAAATATGGCAATACTATAAACCTTCTAGAAGCAATCATAAGAGAATATCTTGGGTATGGGTGAAGGTTTTTTGGGAGGACACAAAAGGAATAATCATAAAAGAAAAAAACGGATGTTATACTTCATCAAGAACTTTTGCTCATCAAAAGACACAATTAAGAAAATGCATAAGTGGGCTGCATAATGGGAAAAATATTTGCAAAATATATTTCAGACAAAGGACAGGTATCCAGAAGATAAGAATAACTCAGAATATTTGAAGATTAACTATAAACCAGTAATAAAAGATAATCTAATTTAAAAACAGGCAAAAGATATGTGCAGACAAAATAAGATCTACAAATTTTCTTAATACACGTAAGAAAGTATTCAATATTATTAGTCACCCAGGAAATGCAAATTAAACTATAATGAAATAACCCTAAATACCCACCAGAATGACTAAAATTAATACGCTGACAAAACCCATTGTTGAGGATATGGAGCAACCAGAACTTTTCTGCTTTGTGAGTGGGAGTGCAAAATGGTGCTATCACTCTGGGGAAAGTGTGAGACATGTTTTTATGTAAGTCTTTTTGTGGATATAGTCTTCCATTTCTCTTGGGTAAATACCTAGGAGTGGAACTGCAGGATGTATGATAAGCAATTCTCCCAGATATTTACCCAAGAGAAATGAAAGACTATACCCACAAAAGATTATACAAGAATGTTCATGGATAGCAGCTTTATTCTTAGAAGCTAAAATGTGGAAACAGTCCAGTTGTCCATCAACAGAAAATGAATAAACATACTGTGTTATAAATTCACACACAATTATGCATTCATAGTTAGCAATAAAAATGAACAGACAACTGGATGAATTTTAAAAATGTTATGCTGAGCAAGACTTTGACACAATAGAATTCTCAGTTAATACATTATAAAGTTCAGTGGTGAAAAATATGAGAACACTGATTGCCTCTGTGGGAGAAGAGGAAGGGATTGATTTCTAGGAAGAGTCATGAGAAAATTTTGGTGATAATTTTCTACACCTTGATAGGGGTTGGGTGACATATGTGTGTGCATTTGTCAAAATTCATTGAATATTATTACACTTAAGGTTTGTGCATTTTACTATAAGTTTTACCTTGAGGGGAAAAAGTTTTAAAAGATGTGATTTTGGTGCAAGTGATCTGAAGACCACACTTTGAGAATCATTGGGTTTGAGTAATACCAGAAATAATTCTTTCTTACAATTAAAAATAATAATTCATGGATTACTAATGTTAACATTTTAAAATTTTTCTTTAAAAATTCATGGCACTTCAAATATTTTGGGAGGTATACTTTTATTTAGGTATATGAGTATTGTATTAAATGTGCATTTCCTTATTAGGGGGTTAGTAAGTGAACAAAGATTTATGGCAATATATGGTTTCTTATTCCAATAATATTCTTTTTTAGTATCAGGAGTGCAGTTTTGATATCAGGAGGAATTGGACTTGGAAACAATTTTGCATTGAATTAGATAGAATTGAAATTGGTTGAAATGTGGTTTGAGATGGATATAGTGACATTTGGTAAACTGGATGATTTTGTATGCCTCTTTCAGTTTAACTCCTTCCCTCCCCCCTCTTCTTCCCATCCCCCCACCCCCATGCAATGAATGTGTTTACTTATGTGATATCTTAATTGTAACATGAATCTGCACACTTTCAATAGTGCAGAAGGGGAGCAACTAGAACAGTGATGCCGATGACCCAGTGCTGTCTCACGGGCAGAGGCAAATCTGACTTTACTGGTTTATAGGTGAAATTATATAGTCAATTCAAATAATCTCTCCTATGATAAGGTATTGGTTAGGTGCTGAAACTTCCTCAAATAAAGAACCCTGCCTGTGTTTCCAAATTTTCCTGATAAGAAACACCTGGGGCACGTACTAAATTTCAGAACCCTCCCTTACAGAATGATTCAGTGGGTCTGGGATGGGCTGAGAATTTGTATGTTTAGGAAACATTGCCTTATAGTACAGCTAAGTTTCTCAAACTTTTTTGTACCAAAAGAAAAAAAGAAGAAGAAAAAAAAATCACCCAGACACCTTGTTGTAAATACAAATCCCTGGGCCCTACCCAGCCCCTCTCATTTGTCTGGGATGAAACCCTCAAGTTTACATTTTTTTTAGAACACTTGCAATGCACAGGTCTGAGGGCTGTCTTCCCAGAGTTGTTGCCTTAGTGGAAGATCCTTGAGTAAGTTTTCAGTTACCGTGACTAGAAGGCAAGGGAAAGTAAAAGTTTGAAGGAAAAATCATTTTAGAACTGAGGACAGTTCTTAGTGTAAGACCTAGGTGGAGGACAGCGAGAACCTAAGGGCCAGTGAGCATGCAGAAGAGAAAGGAGAAAATCACCTGGAACGATCCAATAGCCGCAGCACTACCATCTTTGTGGGGGGTAGAGCTTGGCTAACCCATTGAAAACTGATAGCAGCTACATTCATTAGTTTTCAAGTGGTGGAGAAATTCGGGATTATCCTATATGCCACTAAAACTCTGCCTGCCTGTTGCCAATCCTTGTTTTACATGCTGCTAGTGGAATCATAGAATCATAGCCTCTATAAACATTCACTGATTTTTCTCTTGTGTAGTAAGAAGAAAACAAAACTTATAGACCACCCTCTGGCAGAAGATGATAGATTTGGATCAGAAACGGGAGGTGTTGGAAGCCAGGAATCAAAAGTGAAGAAATTCTGCAAATCCTTGGGTGAGAAAGGTGACAGGGATTTATTTATTCACATGTCCTGCATTATTATTATACAGTTATCTAATACAAGCATGTTGCTTTTAGGCTGATGTGTACCTTCACAAATGTTAGGGAGAAGGCAGAATAAGCTGCTGGAAATGGGTCTTGAGCACACACATTTCTCCTCAGGCAGCTTCAGTCAGTACTTCTTGTTATTACCTTGTCTGCATTCTTCTACTCATTTCCCAGGACCCTTCTTCCTCCTTTCCAGGAATAAAGCCTTAACCTGAACCTCATTAGTATTCATTGCTCACATTTATTGAATTCTTTTAAGTACTGCTAGGCACTGAGCTGCCATGCTCTTGCATTATTTCATTCCCTTTTCAAAACAACCCAATGATCTAGATGCTGTTATTATGATCCATTTTGTATATGAAACTACTCAGGTCCCAGCAGGTTATACACCTGGCCTAGGACCTCACAACTAGGAAATAGCAGAACCAGATTTTTAAACTCATGCTTTCTCACTTCCAATTCCATATTCGTTGCCTTCTTTCCTTTTCAGGGAGAAAACAGGAAACCACACTTGCCATCTCCTCCAGTGTACAGAACAGGCATCCCAACTTGACAGACCTCTTTTGAAAGGTTGTCAGTCCCTGGGTAAGAGCATTCAAGTTTTCATTACAAAACTTTGAGCATGAGAGAGGAGAAAGAAATCAACTGTAATATTGCTCATCTTACATAACTATGGTTAATATTTTAATGTATTTGCTTTCAGACTTTTTTGGCATATGTATGTATTTCCCTATAATACATGTATTTTTTAGTATCCTGATATTTTAATTGTAAGTAGAATTTTCATACTCATACTCAGATTTATGACTCTCAAATGATATCGTAAGACTTCTGGCAGTTTGAGAGAAGCCTAGCAAATGAGTGAATGAGTAAATGCTTGCTCACTTCCATGTATGGAAGAGTCCATGTGTGTGCCTTGTCACATTTGTTTTCTTCTGTGTTCAGAGAAGGGCACTGTGGTTCTAATTTCAATTTTGTATAACACTTCAAACAGTAACATGAACAAAGAACACACACTGCCCCAACTCAAGTATGTTTTATCTGTCTCCCCTTATCTGATATGCTCAAATCCACACCCCCTTAAGCCTTTCTTGATTTCCAAGCCTGTAATGATCTTTCTTTACTTCAGTCTTCTCAAGATGTTTCTTGACATTCACCATGTTTCTCTGCTAGTTTTAATATTTTTTGTCCTGTTTTATATATATATATATATTCTTTATTGAGGTATCACTGATATACACTCTTATGAAGGTTTCACATGAAAAACATTGTGGTTACTACATTCACCCATATTATCAAGTCCCCCCCACACCCCTTTGCAGTCACTGTCCATCAGTGTAGTAAGATGCCACAGAGTCACTACTTGTCTTCTCTGTGTTACACTGTCTTCCCTGTGACCCCCCCCAACAACAAGTGTATCAATCATAATACCCCTCAATCCCCTTCTCCCTCCCTCCCCATCAGGCCTCTCCCACCCCTCCCCTTTGGTAACCATTAGTCCCTTCTTGGAGTCTGGAGTCGGCTGCTGTTTTGTTCCTTTAGTTTTGCTTTGTTGTTATACTCCACAAATGAGGGAAATCATTTGCTACTTGTCTTTCTCTGCCTGGCTTATTTTACTGAGCATAATACCCTCTAGCTCCATCCACGTGGTTGCAGATGGTAGGATTTATCTTCTTCTCAGGGTTGAATAATATTCAATTGTGTGTATGTACCACATCTTTATCCATTCATCTACTGATGGACACTTAGGTTGCTTCCATACCTTGGCTATTGTAAATAGTGCTGTGATAAACATTGGGGTGCACATGTCTTTTTGAATCTGAGATCTTGCTTCCTTTGGGCAAATTCCAAGGAGTGGAATTCCTGGGTCAAATGGCATTTCTATTTTGAGTTTTTTGAGGAACCTCCATATTGCTTTCCACAATGGTTGAACTAGCTTACATTCCCACCAGCAGTGTAGGAGGGTTCCCCTTTCTCTGCATCCTTGCCAGCATTTGTTGTTCCCATGCTTTTGGATGTTGGCCGACCTAACTGGTGTGAGGTGATGTTTCATCATGGTTTTAATTTGCATTTCCCTGATAATTAGTGATGTGGAGCATCTCTTCATATGCCTGTTGGCCATCTGAATTTCTTCTTTGGAGAAGTGTCTGTTCATATCTTCTGCCCATTTTTTTAATTGGCTGTTTGCCTTTTGGATCTTGAGGCATGTGAGTTTCTTTATATATTTTGGATGTTAACCCCGTGTGGAATATATCATTTAGGAATATATTCTCCCATACTGTAGGATGCCTTTTTGTTCTACTGATGGTGTCCTTTGCTGTACAGAAGCTTTTAAGTTTGAGGTAGTCCCATTTGTTCATTTTTCCTTTTGTTTCCCTTGCTTGAGGAGATGTGTTCAGGAAAAAGTTGCTCATGTTTATATTCAAGAGATTTTTGCCTATGTTTTCTTCTGAGAGTTTTATGGTTTCATGACTTAGATTCAGGTCTTTTACCCATTTTGAGTTTACTTTTGTGTATGGAGTGAGACAGTTTATAATCCAGTTTCATTCCCTTACGTGTAGCTGCACAGTTTTGCAAACACCAGTTGTTGAAGAGGCTGTCATTTCCCCATTGTATATCCATGGCTCCTTTATCATGTTAATTGACCATATATGCTTGGGGTTATATCTGGGCTCTCTATTTTGTTCCATTCATCTGTGGGTCTGTTCTTGTGCCAGTACCAAATTGTCTTGATTACTGTGACTTTGTAGTAGAGCTTGAAGTTGGGGAGCGTAATCCCCCAGCTTTATTCTTCCTTCTCAGGATTGCCTTGGCTAATCTGGGTTTTTGTGGTTCCATATGAATTTTAGAACTGTTTTTTTCTAGTTTGTTGAAGAATGCCATTGGTATTTTCAAAGGGATTGCACTGAATCTATAGATTGCTTTAGGCAGGATGGCCATTTTGAGAACATTAATTCTTCCTATCCATGAGCATGGGATGTATTTCCATTTATTGGTGTCTTCTTTAATTTCTCTCATGAGTGTCTTATAGTTTTCAAAGTATAGGTCTTTCACTTCCTTGGTTAGGTTTATTCCTAGGTATTTATTCTTTTCGATGCAATTGTAAATGGAATTGTTTTCTTGATTTCTCTTTCTGCTAGTTCATTGTTAGAATATAGGAATGTAACAGGTTTCTGTGTGTTGATTTTGTATCCTGCAACGTTGCTGAATTCAGTTATTAGTTCTAGTAGTTTTGGCGTGGATTCTTTAGGGTTTTTATACAATGTCATGTCATCTGCAAACATTGACAGTTTAACTTCTTTCTTACCAATCTGGATGGATGCCTTTTCTTTTTTTTTTTAATTTTTTATTAGGTATTAACTGATGTACACTCTTACAAAAGTTTCACATGAAAAAAAAATGTGGTTACTACTTTTACCCATATTATCAATACCTCACCCATACCCCAATGGAGTCACTGTCCTTCAGTGTAGTAAGATGCCACAGATTCACTATTTGCCTTCTCTGTGCTACACTGTTTTCCCAGTGACCCCCGTACCATGTGTACTAAACATAATACCCCTCAATCCCCTTCTTCCTCCCCCCCATCCACCCTCCCATACCCCTCCCCTTTGGTAACCACTAGTTCCTTCTTGGAGTCTCTGAGCATGCTGCTATTTTGTTCCTTCAGTTTTGCTTCATCGTTATACTCCACAAATGATGGAAATCATTTGGCACTGTCTTTCTCCGCCTGGCTTATTTCATTGAGCATAATATCCTCCAGCTCCATCCATGTTGCAAATGGTAGAATTTGTTTCTTTCTTATGGCTAAATAGTATTCCACTGTGTATATGTACCACCTCTTCTTTATCCATTCATCTACTAATGGACACTTAGGTTGCTTCCATATCTTGGCTATTGTAAAAAGTGCTGCGATAAACATAGGGGTGCATATGCCTTTTTGAGTCTGTGAAGTTGTATTGTTTGGGTAAATTCCAAGGAGTGGGATTCCTGGGTCAAAAGGTATTTCTATTTTGAGTTTTTTGAGGAACCTCCATATTGCTTTCCACATGGTTGAACTAGCTTACATTCCCACCAGCAGTGTAGGAGAGTTCCCCTTTCTCCACATCCTCGTCAACATTTGTTGTTCTTAGTCTTTTGGATGCTGGCCATTCTTACTGGTGTAAGGTGATATCTCATTGTGGTTTTAATTTGCATTTCCCTAATGATTAGTGATGTGGAGCATTTTTCATGTGTCTGTGGGCCATCAGAATTTCTTCTTTGGAGAACTGTCTCTTCATATCCTCCTCCCATTTTTTAATCAGGTTATTTGTTTTTTGGGTGTTGAGGCATGTAAGTTCTTTATATATTTTGTATGTTAACCCCTTGTTGGATATGTCATTTACAAATATATTGTCTCATACTGTTGGATCCGCCTTTTTGTTCTGTTGATGGTGTCCTTTGCTGTACAGAAACTTTTTAGCTTGACGTAGTCCCATGAGTTCATTTTTGCTTTTGTTTCCCTTGCTCGAGGAGATGCGTTCAGGAAGAAGCTGCTCATGCTTATACTCAGGAGATTTTTGCCTATTATGTCTTCTAAGAGTTTTATGGTTTCATGACTTACATTCAGGTCCTTGATCCATTTCAAGTTTACTTTTATGTATGGGGTTAAACAATAATCCAGTTTCATTCTTTTTAATGTAGCTGTCCAGTTTTGCCAACACCAGCAGTTGAAGAGTATCATTTCCCCATTGTATGTCCATGGCTCCTTTATCATATATTAATTGACCATATATGGTTAGGTTAATATCAGGGCTCTCTAGTCTGTTCCATTGGTCTATGGGTCTGTTCTTGTGCCAGTACCAAATTGTCTTGATTACTGTTGCTTTGTAGTAGAGCTTGAAGTAGGGGAGCATAATCCCCCCGCTTTTTTCTTCTTCTCAGTATTACTTTGGCTATTTAGGGTCTTTTGTGGTTCCATATGAATTTAAAACTATTTTCTCTAGTTCATTGGCATTTTGATAGGAATTGCATTGAATCTGTAGATTGCTTTAGGCAGGATGGCCATTTTGACAATATTAATTCTTCCCATCCATGAGCACTGGATGTGTTTCCATTTATTGGTATCTTCTTTAATTTCTCTCATGAGTGTCTTGTAGTTTTCAAAGTATAGGTGTCTCACTTCCTTGGTTAGGTATATTCCTAAGTATTTTATTCTTTTTGATGCAACTGTGAATAGAATTGTTTTCCTGATTTCTCTCTCTGATAGTTCATTGTTAGTGTATAGGAATGCCACAGAGTTTTGCTTATTAATTTTGTATCCCGCAACTTTGCTGAATTCTGATATTAGATGTAGTAGTTTTGGAGTGGATTCTTTAGGGTTTTTTGTGTACAATATCATCTCATCTGCAAACAGGGATAGTTTAATTTCTTCCTTGACAATCTGGATACCTTTTATTTCTTTGTGTTGTCTGATTGCTGTGGCTAGGACCTGCAGTACTATGTTGAATAGAAGTGGGGAGAGTAGGCATCCTTGTCGTGTGCCCAATCTTAAAGGAAAAGCTTTCAGCTTCTTGCTGTTAAGTATAATGTTGGCTGTGGGTTTGTCACATATGGCCTTTATTATGTTGAGGTACTTTCCCTCTATACCCATTTTGTTTAGAGTTTTTATCATGAGTGGATGTTGAATTTTGTCAAATCCTTTTTCAGCATCTATGGACATGATGATGTGGTTTATGTCCTTCTTTTTGTTGATGTGGTGGATGATGTTGATGGATTTTCGAATGTTGTACCATCCTTGCATGCCTAGAATAAATCCTACTTGATCATGATGGATGATCCTTTTGATGTATTTTTGAATTCAGTTTGCTAATATTTTATTGAGTATTTTTGGATCTATATTCATCAGGGATATTGGTCTGTAATTTTCTTATTTTGTGGTGTCTTTGCCTGGTTTTGGTATTAGATTTATGCTGGCCTCATAGAATGAGTTTGGAAGTATTCCCTCTTCTTCTACTCTTTGGAAAACTTTAAGGAAGAAACTATTAGGTCTAAACTAAATGTTTGATAAAATTCAGCCGTGAAGCCATCTGGTCCAGGGATTTTGTTCTTAGGTTTTTGATTACCAGTTCAATTTCATTGCTGGTAATTGGTCTGTTCAGATTCTCTGTTTCCTTCTGGGTCAGCCTTGGAAGACTGTATTTTTCTAGAAAGTTGTCCATTCTTCCAGTTTATCCAGTTTGTTAGCAAATAATTTTTCATAGTATTCTCTAATAGTTCTTGGTATTTCTGTGGTGTCCATAGTGATTTTTTCTTTCTCATTTCTGATTCTGTTTATATGAGTAGACTCTCTTTTTTTCTTGATAAGTCTTGCTAGGGCTTTATCTATTTTGTTTATTTTCTCAAAGAACCAGCTCTTGCTTTCATTGAGCCTTTCTATTGTTTTATTCTTCTCAATTTTATTTATTTCTGCTCTAATCTTTATTATGTCCCTCCTTCTACTGACTTTGGGTCTCATTTGTTCTTCTTTTTCTAGTTTCATTAACTGCAAGTTTAGACAGCTCATATGCAATTGTTCTTCTTTCCTGACATAAGCCTGTATTACAGTATACTTTCCTCTAAGCACAGCCTTTGCTGCATCCCACAGATTTTGTGATGTTGAATTATTGTTATCATTTGTCTCCATATATTGCTTGATCTCTGTTTTTATTTGGTCATGGATCCGTTGGTTATTTAGGAGCATGTTGTGAAGCCTCCAGGTGTTTTGGGGATTTTTCATTTTCTTCGTGTAATTTATTTCTAGTTTCATACCTTTGTGGTCTGAGAAACTGGTTGGTACAATTTCAATCTTTTTGAATTTACCGAGGCTCTTTTTGTGGCCTAGTATATGATCTATTCTTGAAAATGTTCCATGTGCACTTGAAAAGAATGTGTATTCTGCTGCTTTTGTGTGTAGAGTTCTGTAGATGTCTGTTAGGTCCATCTGTTTTAATGTGTTGTTCAGTGCCTCTGTCTCTTTACTTATTTTCTGTCTGGTTGATTTCTCCTTCAGAGTGAGTGGTGTGTTGAAGTCTCCTAGAATGAATGCATTGCATTCTGTTTCCCCTTTTAATTCTGTTAGTATTTGTTTCACATATGTAGGTGCTCCTGTGTTGGGACCATAGATATTTATAATGGTTATATCTTCTTGTTGGATTGACCTTTTTGTCATTATGTAGTGTCCTTCTTTGTATCTTGTGACTTTCTTTGTTTTGAAATCTATTTTGTCTGATAAAAGTACTGCAACTCCTGCTTTTTTATCCCCATTAGTTGCTTGAAATGTCTTTTTCCATCCCTTCACTTTTAGTCTGTGTATGTCTTTGCTTTGAAGTGAGTCTCTTGTAGGCCGCATATAGATGGGTCTTGTTTTTTTATCCATTCAGGTACTCTGTGTCTTTTAATTGGTGCATTCACACCATTTACATATAGGGTGATTATCGATAGATATGTACTTATTGGCATTGCAGGCTTTAGATTCGTGGTTACCAATGGTTCAAGATTAACTTCCTTACTGTCTAAGAGTCT
This sequence comes from Smutsia gigantea, assembly GCA_032199065.1. Taxonomy (NCBI): domain Eukaryota; kingdom Metazoa; phylum Chordata; class Mammalia; order Pholidota; family Manidae; genus Smutsia; species Smutsia gigantea. Next base: position 133,597 of record JAVSCE010014675.1, on the reverse strand, counting down.
AACTTAACTCACTTAATATGCTATTACAAACACAATCTAAAGGGTTTTTTTTCTACTCCTTTTTCTTCCTCATTCATTCTTTATATATTAGGTATCATATTCTGTACTCTTTGTCTATCCCTTGATTGACTTTGGAGATAGTAAATTTAATTTTGCATTTGCTTAGTAATTAGCTGTTCTAATTTCTTTATTGTGGTTTTATTACCTCTGGTGACAGCTGTTGAACCATAGGAACACTTCCATCTGTGGCAGTCCCTCCAAAATACACTGTAGAGATGGTTTGTGGGAGGTAAATTCTCTCAGCTTTTGCTTATCTGGGAATTGTTTCATTCCTCCTTCCAATTTAAATGATAATCTTGATGGATAAAGTAATCTTGGTTCAAGGCCCTTCTGCTTCATTGCATTAAATACATCATGCCACTCCCTTCTGGCCTGTAAGGTTTCTGTTGAGAAGTCTGATGATAGCCTGATGGGCTTTCCTTTGTAGGTGATCTTATTTCTCTCTCTGGCTGCTTTTAATAGTCTGTCCTTATCCTTGATTTTGCCATTTTAATTACTATGTGTCTTGGTGTTGTCTTCCTTGGGTCCCTTGTGTTGGGAGATCTGTGCACCTCCATGGCCTGAGAGACTATCTCCTCCCCCAGATTGGGGAAGTTTTCAGCAATTACCTCCTCAAAGACACTTTCTATCCCTTTTTCTCTCTTCTTCTTCTTCTTGTACTCCTATAATGCGAATATTGTTCCGTTTCAGTTGGTCACACAGTTCTCTCAATATTCTTTCATTCTTAGAAATCCTTTCTTCTCTCTGTGCCTCAGCCTCTTTGTATTCCTCTTTTCTAGTTTCTATTTCATTTATCGTCTCCTCCACCATATCCAATCTGCTTTTAATACCCTCCATTGTGCTCTTCAACAATTGGATCTCCAACCAGAGTTCATTCCTGAGTTCTTGAATATCTTTCCGTACTTCCATGAGCATGTTAATGATTTTTATTTTGAACTCCCTTTCAGGGAGAGTCATGAGGTCGATATAGTCTTTCTCAGGAGTTGTATTAATAATTTTACTCTGAACCAGGTTCCTTTGGCATTTCATGTTTGTGTATGGTGCCTTCTTGGGCCCAGAAGCTCTACTCTGTGGAGCTGCTCAGCCCCTGAAGCAATGTTGGGGGACGCAGGGGAGTGGTATTGGTGCCTGGGGGGAGGAAAGAGCTGTGTCCTGCTTCCTGGCTGCTATGCCTATCTCCACTGCCTGAACCAGTGGGCTGAGCACACAGGTATAAGCCTCTGTGCTTTGCGTTTGTAGTTGCTGTATACAGATCTTCTTCCCTCTGGCTGGCCTAACGCCAGGGTAGGGTTTGCTGGTTTGCGAGCAGGGTGTGGCTGACCAGGGGATAGGCGCAGTAGGCTGTCTATCACAGAGCATGTACTTGGGGCTGTGTAGGCAGCCAAGGAGCTGGAGCACCTGAAGATTGTGAAAGCTCCCAACCTTTTGGGCAGAGTACACCCAGACAATTTTGTCTACCTGTCCTTTCTCCTGAGCAATAAGCTCTGTGCAATCCTTGCCCCTTTAGCAGCCCTCTTGCTAAGTTCTTCCTTGTTAGGAAGTCTTTCAGACTGCCTGCCTTTGTTTTGTCCCGAGCAGCTGGATATGGATCCCTGCTTTCCACAAGCAGCTAGAATCTCCGTCTCTCCAGGAATTCTGCCTGTCGTAGCTTTCCAACCCCCTAATTATGGGAGTATCATGCAAGCACCGTGAAATGTAGGTTTGTGCTCCTAGAGCAGATCTCTGGAGTTAGGTATTCACCAGTCCCAGGTCTCCACTCCCTCCCTGCTCCATTTCTCTTCCTCCCACTGGTGACCTGGGGTGGGGGATGGGCTTGGATCCCACCAGGCTACAGCTTTAGTGTATTACCCTATTCTGTGAGGTCTGCTCTTGTCTCCAGGTGTATGCAGTTTGGCGCAGTCCTCTTTCCTGTTGCTCCTTCAGGAGTAGTTGTATCAGTTATATTTTCATATTATATACGGGTTTAGGAGGAAGCCTCTCTCTGACCTGTCATGCCGCCATCTTCAACCTGTCTCTGCCTTGTATTTCTTTGTGTTGTCTAATTGCTGTGGCGAGGACCTCCAGAACTATGTTTAATAAAAGTGGAGAGCGTGGGCATTCTTGTCTTCTTCCCGATCTTAGAGGAAAAGCTTTCAGCTTCTTGCTGTGGAGTACAATGGTGGCTGTGAGTTTGTCATATATGGCCTTTATTATGTTGAAGTACTTGCCCTTTCTGCCCATTTTGTTGAGAGTTTTTATCATGAATTGATGTTGAATTTTGTTAAATGCTTTTTCAGCATCTGTGGAGATGATCATGTGACTTTTGTCCTTTTTGTTGATGGTGGTGTATGATGTTGATGGATTTTCAAATATTGTACCATCTTTGCATTCCTGGAATAAATCCTACTTGATAATGGTAGATGATCTTTTTGATGTGTTTTTGAATTCAGTTTGCTAATATTTTGTTGCGGATTTTTGCATCTATGTTCATCAGGGATACAGGTCTTTAATTTTCTTTTTTTTGTGGTGTCTGCCTGGTTTTGGTATTAGAGTGATGCTGACTTTATAGAATCAGTTTTGAAGTATTCCCTCCTCTTCTACTTTTTGGAAAACTTTAAGGAGGATGGGTATTAGGTCTTCACTAAATGTTTGGTAAAATTCTGTGGTGAAACCGTCTGGACCAGGAGTTTTGTTCTTAGGTATTTTTTTTATTACCATTTCATTGCTCGTAATTGGTCTGTTCAGATTTTCTGTTTCTTCCTGGGTCAGTCTTTGAAGGTTATATTTTTCTAGAAAGTTGTGCATTTCTTCTAAGTTTTCCAATTTGTTAGCATATAATTATTCATAGTATTGTCTAATAATTCTTTGTATTTCTGTGGTATCCGTAGTCATCTTTTCTTTCTCATTTGTGATTCTGTTTATGTGTGTCGACTCTCTTTTTTTCTTGCTAAGTCTTGCTAGGGGTTTATCTATTTTGTTTATTTCTCAAAGAATGAGCTCCTGCTTTGATTCTTTCTATTGTTTTATTCCTCTCGATTTTATTTATTTATGATCTAATCTGTATTATGTCCCTCCTTCTACTGACTTTGGGCCTCATTTATTCTTCTTTTTCTAGTTTCATTAATTGTGAGTTTAGACTGTTCATATAGGATTGTTCTTCTCTCCTGAGATAAGCCTGTATTGCAATATACTCTCCTCATAACATGGCCTCACTGTGTCCAACAGATTTTGTGGTGTTGAGTTATTTTTGTCATTTGTCTCCATATATTGCTTGATTATTTGTTTTTATTTGGTCATTGATCCATTGATTATTTAGGAGCATGTTGTTAAGCCTCCATGTGTCTGTGGGCTTTTTTGTTTTCTTTGTGTAATTTATTTCTAGTTTCATACATTTGTGGTCGAAAAACTGGTTGGTACAATTTCAGTCCTTTTGTATTTACTGAGACTCTTTTTGTGGCCTAATATATGACCTAACTGGAGAATGTTCCTTGTACTCTTGAGAAGAATGTGTATCCTGCTGTTTTTGGGTGAAGTTTTCTATAGATGTCTGTTAAGTCCATCTTTTCTAATGTGTTATTCAGTGCCTCTGTCTCCTTACTTATTTTCTGTCTGGTTGATCTGTCCTTTGGAGTGAGTGGTGTGTTGAAGTCTCCTAAAATGAATGCATTGCATTCTACTTCCTCGTTTAATTTTGTTAGAATTTATTTCATATATGTAGGTGCTTCTATGTTGGGTGCATAGATATTTGTAATGGTTATATCCTCTTGTTGGACTGACCCCTTTATCATTATGTAGTATCTTTCTTAGTCTCTCATTCCTTTTTTTGTTTTGAAATCTATTTTGTCTGATACAAGTACTGCAACTCCTGCTTTTTTCTCCCTATTAGTTGCATGAAATATCTTTTTCCATCCCTTCACTTTTAGTCTGTGTATGTCATTGGGTTTGAAGTGAATCTCTTGTAGGCAGCATATAGACAAGTCGTTTTGTTATCCATTCAGTGACTCTATGTCTTCTGTTTGGGTCATTCAGACCATTTACATTTAGGACGATTATGGATAGGTATGTACTTATTGCCATTGCAGGCTTTAAATTCATGGTTTCAAAAGGTTCAAGGGTAACTTCTTTACTATTTAACAGTCTAATTTAACTCACTTGATGCACTATTACAAACACAATCTAAAGGTTCTTTTTTTTTCCTCCTTTTTCTTCCTCCTCCATACTTTATATTTTAGGTATCATATTCTGTACTCTTTGTCTGAGTGACTTTGGGGATAGTTGATTTAATTTTGCATCTGCTTAGTAATTAATTGGTCTACTTTCTTTACTGTGGTTTTATTTTCTCTGGCGACAGCTATTTAGCCTTAGGAACACTTCTATCTATAGCAGTCCCTCCAAAATACACTGTAGAGACAGTTTGTGGGAGATAAATTCTCTCAAGTTTTGCATATCTGGAAATTGTTTAATCCCTCCTTCAAATTTAAATGATAATATTGCTGGATAGAGTGTTCTTGGTTAGAGGCCCTTCTGTTTCATTGCATTAAGTATATCATGCCACTACCTTCTGGCCTGTAAGGTTTCTGTTGAGAAGTCTGATGATAGCCTGATGGGTTTTCCTTTGTATGTGATCTTTTTTCTCTCTCTGGCTGCTTTTAAAAGTCTGTCCTTATCATGAGCTTTGCCATTTTTATTATTATTATGTCTTGGTGTTCTCTTCCTTTGGTCCCTTGTGTTGGGAGATCTGTGCACCTACGTGGCCTGAGAGACTTTCTCCTTCCCCAGATTTGGGAAGTTTTCAACCATTACCTCCTCAAAGACACTTTCTATCCTTTTTTCTCTCTTGTCTTCTGGTACCCCTATGATGCGAATATTGGTCCGTTTGGGTTCGTCTTGGAGTTCTTTCAATATTCTTTCATTTCTAGAGATCCTTTTCTCTCTCTATTCCTCAGCTTCTTTGTATTCCTGTTCTCTTAATTTCTGTTTCATTTACCATCTCCTCTACTGCATCTAATCTGCTTTTAAATCCCTCCATTGTATATTTCCTTTCAGATGTTGTATTTTTCAAAGTTTCTATCTCATTCTTGAATTCCTACCTGAGTTCTTAAATATTTTTCTGTAGCTCCATGAGCATGTGCATGATTTTTATTATGAAATCTCTTTCAGGAAAATTGGTGAGTTCAGTTTAACTGGCCATCTTTCTGCTGTTTGTGGAATTTTGGTTGGAACCAGGTTCCTTTGACATTTCATAGCTGTAGGTGATGCCATCTAGTGCCCTGAAGCTCTACTTCTGGAACTGCTCAGCCCCTGTATCGATGGTGGGGGTCACAGGTGAGCGGCTCTTGTGCCTGCTGGAGGAAAGAGCTCTTTCCTGCCTCCCAGATGCAGTTCCTTTCCTCCACTGCCAGCACCAGTGGGCCAAACATGCAGGGAGAAGCCTCTAAGCTATCCACTTGTATCTTCCGTAACATGGCCGCCCTCTGGCTGGTTGGTGACATGGCAGAGCAGCTGATATGCAAGCCAGTGCCACCTGCGAGGAAGGAGCAGCAGGCTGCATATCATGGTGTTCGTCCTCGTAGCTGTGTAGCCAGCCAGGGGGATGGAGTGCCTGAAGCTCCTGAAAATTCCCAACCTGCTGGGCTGAGTGCACCAGGACAATTTTGTCCACCTATCCTTTCTTCTGAGCAACAAGCTCTGTGGAGTCTTTGCCGCTTTAGCAAACCTCGCTCTTAGGAAGTCTCTCAGCGTGCCTGCCTTTTTTTTGTCCCAGAGCTGCTGGTTGTGGGTGCCTGTTCTCCACAAGCTGCTGGGATCTTAGTCTCTCCAGATATTCTGCCTGTCTTAGCTTTCCAACCCCTCTGATCTCCAGAGCACCACGTAATACAGGTTCATGCTCCCAGAGCAGATCTCCAGGGCTGGGTGTTCAGGAGTCCTAAGCATCCACACCCTCTCTGCTCTGTTTCACTTCCTCCTGCTGGTGAGCTGTGCTGGGGGAAGGGATTGAGTCCCACTGGATCAGGGCTTTGGGACTTTTCCCTTTTCCAGTGAAGTCAGCTGTGTTTCCCAGGTGTAGGCAGTCTGCTGCAGCCTTCTTTCCTATTGCTCTTTTGGGATTAGTTGTGTTTGCCATATTTTCATATTATATGTGGTTTTAGGAGGAGGTTTCTTGTCTCACCTCTCACACCTCCATCTTTAAGCCAATCTCTCTCCTGTTTTCTTATACCTTTTTCTATCTGTAACAGCTAATCTGGTGCTTTTTCATGTCACTTTTATTTTTTAGCATATTGGTATTCAAACCTAATTGCTATTAATCAATTTCTCTAAGACACCAGAAGGACTTTAAACTTTCTGTCATGTCTTTCAATGCCTTACAGGTTCCTATCACTGTAACTACTGTAACCATGCCAGAAATGACAGAGAATGAGACTCCTACAAAAAAGCAGCACAGGTATGTGGCCACAGTCCCAAAATAAAATAGTTGGGGTGGATAAGAATCAGAATTAGTCCCTACTTTACTGAATAGGTGTTCCCTAGGAAACTTTCATTTGGATGCCTAGAAACCATTACTTTTCCGAAATACGTGTGGGTAAATATATATAGATTTACTGAAAGGGGTATATAGTTAAAAGTTACCTGTCCTTTATTCTATTAACGGTGTAACAAGAATGACAATCAATACCTAAAAGAGTATAATACCAAATCTATGCTAAATGTTTAGTATCTTCTGAAATTATAGTCACATATAGTATTAATCATTGCAGATCCTAAATTAACTTAGGCTAACATTGGTTTGAATAGATATTTTGTGATATTATAATATGCATATCAGTATAATATTACTTCTGGTTCCTGGTATAACCCCCCTTCTGAATTTCTAGCATTTGGGGCAAATTTCCTCTTAGAACTGCATGGCCAATGCACCCATTAATATTAAAATCACTGTTCTCTAATCAGGAGTCATCTACTTGGCACATCACATTTTTCAAATAGTTAAGATTTTTATCATTGATTTACTTCCTAACCAAATAGAAAATTGTATTTACTTTCAGAAATTGTGGATTTTAAATTTTTATCAATGTATCTGCATTTAGGTTTTCATGCCTTAATATGTATTAAAATTTTTTTCCTTCTGATGATGCAACAAATACAAATTCATACAGTGTACTTTGTTATTCTCAAAATATGAAATGGTGCACCAAAGTAAACTCAAAAAGACCTGAATATAAGTCATGAAACCACAAAACTCTTAGAAAAAAATTAGGCAAAAATCTCTTGGATATAAACATGAGCAACTTCTTCATGGACATGTCTCCCCGGGCAAGGGAAACAAAAGCAAAAATGAATGAATGGGACTATATCAAACTAAAAAGCTTCTGTATAGCAAGGGATACCATTAGTAGAACAAAAAGATTTCCTACAGTATGGGAGAATGTATTCATAAATGACATATCCGACAAGGAGTTGACATCCAAATTATATAAAGAGCTCATGCACCTCAACAAACAAAAAGCAAATAAGCCAATTAAAAAATGGGCAGAGGAGCTGAACAGACACTTCTCCAAAGAAGAAATTCAGATGGCCAACAGGCACTTGAAAAGATGCTCCACATCACTAGTCATCAGAGAAATGCAAATTAAAACCACAATGAGATATCACCTCACACCAGTTAGGATGGCCGCCATCCAAAACACAAACAACAACAAATGTTGGCGAGGATGTGGAGAAAGGGGAACCCTCCTACACTGCTGTTGGGAATGTAATTAGTTCAACCATTGTGGAAAGCAGTAAGGAGGTTCCTCAAAAAACTCAAAAAGGAAATACCATTTGACCCAGGGATTCCACTCCTAGGAATTTACCCTAAGAATGCAGGAGCCCAGTTTGAAAAAGACAGATGCACCCCCATGTTTATCGCAGCACTATTTACACTAGCCAAGAAATGGAAGCAACCTAAGTGTCCATCAGTAGATGAATGGATAAAGAAGATGTGGTATATATACACAATGGAATATTATTCAGCCATAAGAAGAAAACAAGTCCTACCATTTGCAACAATATGGATGGAGCTAGAGGGTATTATGCTCAGTGAAATAAGCCAGGCAGAGAAAGACAAGTACTAAATGATTTCACTCATATGTGGAGTATAAGAACAAAGAAAAAACTGAAGGAACACAGCAGACTCACAGAACCCAAGAATGGACTAACAGATACCAAAGGGAAAGGGACTGGGGAAGATGGGTGGGAAGGGAGGGATAAGGGGGAAAAAGGGCTATTACAATTAGCACATATAATGTAGTGGGTGTGGGGGTGCGGTGGGGGGATACGGGGAAGGCAGTAAACACAGAGAAGACAGGTAGTGATTCTATAACATCCTTCTGCGCTGATGGACAGTGACTGCAATGGGTTATATGGTGGGGACTTGATAATAGGGGGAGTCTAGTAACCATAATGTTGCTCATATAATTTTATATTAACAATAGCAAAAAAAAGAAAGAAATGGTGTAATGTTTTCCCATTTTTTTCATGTTTCTTTCATCTGCATTTTTTATTTCAGAAAGAAAAACCGGGAGACACACAATGCAGGTAGAAACAACACTTTAAATTTTGTCAACATTTTTTGCATTCAAAATGAAATTATGCTGCATTGATGGTTAGTTTTATGTTATAAGCATAAAATCATTTTGTATTATATTTTAGGAAAGTGTTCCTTTGTTGTTTGACCAAACACCCCCTGAATCTCATGAAGATGGCTTGTTTATCATCTTCTGATTTATCATCTATTTAGATAAATTAAGGATTAATATGCCTCTGGAGCTAGTACTTTAAGTGATTTTACCCACTGAGGAAGTCCAGGTATAGTTCCCCTAAATTCAGAATAAAGAGTATGTGTCTTTACAGAAATTCCAGAGGGAGCTGGCTGCCTAGAGGAGTAGGGAAGAGATGAGCAGCAGGCTGTAGATCTTAAAACTACTTGAAATGTGAATGTTAACTTAAGGTGTAGAGTCCTTAATTACAGGAAAAAATGTAGAAATAAATACCTGATTTTATCTCAAACATGAAAATTATAGGCCAAAGTCATAAAAATATTTATAGAAGTAATTGTGCCTACATTTACAATTTGGTACATTTTTTAACATTTCATCTTCCATTAGGAAGTACAATCATGTCTAAAAAAATATATGTTAGAAGTTAATTTCCATTACTCTGCAAATGATACCTTCCCTTCCCTAAGGAAAGGACCCTGAGGAAAATTTTATGTGTGGAATACATGTTGAATGCCGGTAGGATATCACTGTTCCCCAGAATGGGAGGTTACTGCCTTTGAATTCCCCATTGTCTCTGGGGAAAAGATCAGTGTTGTTTTTACCTCTACACATTAAAAAATATGCTCTTAGATAACAACAAATTCTATTGTTAGAGAGTTTGGGAGAAAGGGGAGCTGTACTTTATTGCTGTGCTTTTTTTGGCGCTATGAATTAAATTTAATCTTTTTTTGGCCATATGAACTATGTGCTCCTTACTGCTAGATTATAAAGCAAAAAGTATATACATATTTTGCAAGACAAAACCTCCCTGTGCTACATTCTGAAAGATCATCCTTTTAGGAGCATTGGAATCCTTTGTTAAAAAGAAGGTTTTAGAAAACTTTCTAACAGACAATAGTTAAGGCTGATGTTTCTACATACAGTGTTTTATAGAAATTATTTAGATCATCTCTTGTATCTCTTGCTCTTTATATACAACTTTTAAAGTTGCAGCATGCAAGCCTGGAACATATGTCAGTTAATTGAAAAGTTGTCAGATGCCCAGTTTCTTGGGAAAAATCCTACACAGATGGAATGCAAGCCCAGACCTCATAGAAAAAAACCAACCGATACCTTCTCTTCTCTATTTTAAGTCATAACAAATGGCTGTTCCTATTCCAAAAGTGCTTTCTAATCATCCTAAAAGGTGTTTTAAGATTCTTTAAATCTGTCTAAAAAGGTCTCCTTTGCCCATTTGCTATAAAGAGGCAGCTTTCCAGTAGCCTACTTTGTTAGTGGGTTCTTGAAAATTTAGGTATCATTAAAAACTCTCATAATTACTTGAAATATAATAATGGCCTACAAGTAATGTAATATTAGCAATTTATGTTTATAATCGGAATATAAGTATTATAAATTACATTCTTTAAAATGCTGATAAAAGTATTGCTTATATCAATTTCCATAATACTAGATTTAAAATATGATATTCTTAGAAATAATTACTAGAATTATCGAACTCTACTTACTGAAGAAAAATAAGATTTTTTAAGGGATTTCTTTACCTGAAATTCCTCAACTCATGGAAAATGAGGTATTTTGGCAGTAGTACCATAAGGTATGTTAAATGGATTTTCCCCCTATCTAGTGGAGAGGCATAGAAAGAAGAAAATCAATGCTGGGATAAACAGAATAGGAGAGCTGATCCCATGTTCCCCTGCGCTGAAGCAGGTAAGAGGTCCACTTGTGTTTTCATTCATTACTTGTGAACAGATAATTCCCTAAGTTGTTTCAATGCTCAGAATGATTATTTTTGTCCCCTGTCATTTATGGCTTTTTGGAGTTACTAATTGCCTCATTGTGTTTCATTTGCTAAATTTTTTATATATCTATCTTTAATTCTTCCCATACTCCAACAGTCTTCTAGTACAGTTTTCTGCAAGATCAAATGGACTGTATACTTTCTAGATCTTTAGATCTCCCAAGATCACATTTATATGTGTGCCGCTGTATTTACTAGGCATTTCTTTTATCTTCTACCAATCATGATTTTTATTGTCTTTAAATTCTTACCTAGAATCTTCCAAACATCTTCTCCTTTTTTCTTTTTAAATTTTATTTAGTTTTTTATTCATATGATTGACATATAACATCATATTAATTCCAGATGTACAACATAATGATTCGATATTTGTATACATTGCAAAAATCACCAAATAGGCCTAATTGAACATCCATCACCACACACTTACAATTTTTTTTCTTTTTTAAGTACATTTTTTAAATTAATTTTTTATTGAACTGTAGTTGATATACAATCTCATATTGGTTTCAAGTATGCAACACAGTGGTTCAACAGTTACCCACATTATTAAATCTTCATCCCAACTAGTGCAGTTATTGTCAACATACCAAGATGTTACAGAATCATTGGCTTATATTCTCCATGCTGTCATACCATCCCTGTGACCAACTTACATTATGATTGAGAATTTTTGTGCTCCTTTATCCTCCTCAAACTCCCCACCCAGCCACCCTAATCCTTCCCCCAAGGAAACTGCCTTGTCAGTGTCTATGAATCTACTGCTGTTTTATTCATTTTGTCTTGTTTTGTTTTTAGATTCTACAAAAAAGTGAAATCATATGGTGTTTGTCATTCTCCACCTGGCTTATTTAACTTAGCATAATACCCTTTAGGTCCATCCATGTTGTTGCAAATGGCAGGATTCCTTTCTTTTTATGACTGAATATTATTTCATTGTGTGTATGTACCACGTCTCCCTTATCCATTCATCTATTGGTGTACATTTAGTTGCTTCCATATCTTGGCTATTGTAAATAATGGGGCAGTAAACATACGGGTGCACATATGTTTTTGAACCAGGGATTTTATTTTACTTGGGTAAATTCCTAGAAGTGGAATTACTAGGTCATATGGTATTTCTATTTTTAGTTTTTTGACGGACCTACATACTGCTTTCCACAGTGGCTGCATATATTTACATTCCCACCAATAGTGTGGGAGAGTTCCCTTTTCTCTGCATCCTCGCCAACACTTATTTCCTGTCTTCTGGATAGTAGTCATTCTAACTGAGGTGATATCTCATTGTGGTTTTCATTTGCATTTCCTTGATGTTTAGCAATGTGGAGCATCTTTTCATGTACCTGTTGGCCAACTGTATTTCTTCTTTAGAGAAATGTCTGTTCAGGTCCTCCATCTATTTTTTAATTGGGTTATTTATTTTTTGGTTTTGAGGCCTATGAGTTTTTTAATATATTTTGGAATGTTAACTCCTTATTGGATAAATCATTTACAAATATATTCTGGTATACTGTAGGATGCCTTTTTGTTCTGCTGACATGGTCCTTTGCTGTACAGAAGCTTTTTAGTTTGATATAGTCCCAGTTGTTAGTTTTTTTATTTTGTTTCGCTTGCCTGAGGAGATGTGTCCAGGAAAAAATTGCTTGTGCTTGTGTTCTAGAGATTTTTTGCCTATGTTTTCTTCAAAGACTTTTATGGGTTCATGTCTTACATTTAGGTCTTTGATCCATTTTAAGTTTACTTTTGTGTATGGAGTCAGATAGTAGTTCAGTTTCATTTTCTTGTGTGTAGCCATCCAGCTTTCCCAATACCAGTTATTGAAGAGGCTATTTTCTCTCCATTGTATATTCGTGGCTCCTTTATCATATATTAATTGACCATATATGTGTGGGTTTATGTCTAGGCTTTCTAATCTGTTCCATTGATCTGTGGGGTCTCTCCTTGTGCTATTATACTGTTTTGATTCTGTAGCTTTGTAGTGTAGCTTGAAATCAGGAAGTATAATACCTTCAGTTTTGTTCTTTCTCAGGATTGCTTTGGCTATTTAGGGTCTTTTGTGGTTCCATATGTATTTTAGTATTATTCATTCTAGTTCATTGAAAAATACCATAGGTATCTTGATAGGGATTGAATTGAATCTGTAAATTGCTTTGCACAGGATGGCCATTTTGACAATATTAATTCTTCCTATCCATTAGCATGGTATAGATATCCATTTATTGGTGTCTTCTTTAATTTCTCTCACTGAGTGTCTTATAGTTTTCAGAGTACAGGTCTTTCACCTCCTTGGTTAGGTTTATTACTAGGTATTTTATTCTTTTTGATGCAGTTGTGAATGGAATTGTTTTCCTGATTTCTCTTTCTGCTAGTTCATTGTTGGTATATAGGAACACAACAGATTTCTGTGTATTATTTTTGTATCCTGCAACTTTTCTAAACCCAGTTATGAGTTCTAATAGTTTTTTTCTGTGGAGTCTCTAGGGTTTTCTTTATATAGTATTGCGTTATCTGCAAATAGTGACAGTTTTACTTTTCCCTGCCAGTTTGGATGCCTTTTATCTCTTGTCTGATTGCCGTGGCTGGGACCTCCAGAACTGTGTTGCATAAAAGTGGTGAGAGTGGACATCCTTTCTGCTTTTCACCATTGAGTATATTGTTAACTGTGAATTTGTCACATACAGCCTTTATTATGTTGATGTATATTCCCTCTATACCCATTTCGTTGAGAGTTTTTATCAGGAATATATATTGAATTTTGTCAAATGCCTTTTTAGCATCTATTGAGATGATCATATGTTTTTTATCCTTTTGTTTGCTGTTGTGGTGTATCATATTGATTGATTTTTTAATATTGTGCCATCCTTGCATCCTTGGCATAAATCCCACTTAGTTGTGATGGATGATACTTTTGATGTATTTTTGAATTTATAATATTGTTTTGAGGATTTTTGTGTCTGTGTTCATCAGGGATATTGGTCTATAATTTTCTTTTTTTGTAGTGTCCTTGGTTTTGTTATTAGAGAGATGCTGGCCTCATAGAATGAGTTTGGAAGTATTCCTTCCTCTTCTACTTTTTGGAATACTTTAAGGAGGTTGGGTATTAGCTCTTCTTTAAAAGTTTGGTAGAATTTAGCTGCGAAGCCATCTGGTCCTAAAATTTTGTTTTGGGGGAGTTTTCTGGTTACCCATCCAATTTCATTACTGTTTATTGGTCTGTTCAGATTTCTGCTTCTTCCTGGTTCAGTCACGGAAGGTTGTACTTTTCTAGGAATTTGTCCAATTCTTCTAGATTGTGCATTTTATTGACATGTAATTTTTCATAGACTTCTTTAATAAGTCTTTGTATTTCTGTGGTACCAGTTATATCTATTCTTTTTTTGTCTTTGATTTTGTTTGTGTCCTCTCTCTTTTTTTCTTGATAAGTCTGGCTAGGGGTTTGTCTGTTTCACTTATCATCTTGAAGAACCAGGTCTTGTTTTCACTGAATTTTTTTCTTTTGTTTTATTCATGTCTATTTTATTTATTTCCACTCTGATCTTTATTATATTCCTCCTTCTGACTTTGGGTTTCATTTGTTCCTCTTTTTCTAGTTTCATTAGTTGTAAGTTTAGACAGTTTATATGGGATTGTTCTTGTTTCTTGGGGTAGGTCTGTATTGATATGTACTTCCTTCTTAGGACAGCTTTTGCAGCATCCTACAAATTTTGGGCTGTTGTGTTTTTGTTTTCATTTGTCTCCGTGTATTGTGTGATTTCTGCTTTGATTTGTTCACTGACCCATTGGTTACTTAGAAGCATGTTGTTTAACATCCATGGTTTTTTTCTGTTTTCTTCATGTAGTTTATTTCTAGTTTCATACCATTGTAGTCTGAGAAGTTACTTGATACAATTTCAATTTTTTTGAATTTATTGAGGCTCTTTTTGTGTCCATGCATGATCTATTGTGGAGAATGTTCCATTTTCACTTGAGAAGAATGTGTATGCTGCTGCTTTTGGGTGGAATGTTCTATATATATCTGTTCAGTCCATTTAATCTAATGTGTTGTTCAGTGCTTCTGTTTCCTCATTTATTTTCTGTCTGGATGATCAGTCCATTGATGTAAGTGGGGTGTTAAAGTCCCCTATTATGATTGAGCTGCAGTCTATTTTTCCCTTTAGTTCTGTTAGCATTTGTTTTACTTATTTAGGTGCTCATATCTTAGATGCATAGATATTTATAATTGTTATATCCTACTGTTGGACTGATCCCTTTATCATTACATAGTGTCCTTTATCTCTTGTTACTTTCTTTGTTTTGAAGTCTATTTTGTCTAAGTACTGCTATTCCTTCTTTTTTCTCCCCATTTTTGCATGAAATATCTTTTTACATCTCTTCATTTTCAGTCTATATAGTTTTTTAGGTCTGAAATGAGTCTTTTGTAGGCAGAACATGGATGGGTCTTGTTTCTTTATCTATTCTGCCATCCTGTCTTGATGGTGCGTTCAGTCCATTTACACTTAAAGTAGTTATTGATTGATATATAATTATTGCCATTTTATTGTTTTCTGGTTGTTTTTGTAGTTCCTCTCTGGTCCTTTCTTCCTCTCTGTGCTTTTATTGTTATTTGATGGTATTCTTTAGGTTGTGTTTGGATTTCTTTTTTTAATTTTTTTGTGTAGCTATTACAGACTTAAGGTTTGTCTTTATCATAGGGTTCAAGGACAGCTTCCTGACTATATAGTAGTCTATATTAAGTTGGTGGTCATTCTGTTTCAAACAGTCTAAAAGTACTTTGTTTTTATTCTTTCTCTTCCACATTTTATGTATAATGTGTCATAATCTGCATTTTTTATGTATCCTTTGATTTTGTGTATAGTTGGTTTTACTACTTTTGTTTTGTTCTTTAACTTCATACTTAACTGGGTAAATAACTGGTCTACTACCTTTACTGTGGGTTTGTTTTCACTGGTGAAAATGATTTAGGCTTAAGAACATTTCCATCTACAGAAGTCCATTTAACATATCCTGTAAGGCTTGTGTAGTACTGGTGAATTCCTTCAACTTTCATTTATCTGGGAAAATTTTAATCTTTCCTTCAATTCTGAATGTTAACCTTGCTGGGTAGTAGATTCTTGGTTGAAGGTCATTTTGTTTCAGTACATTAAATATTTCATGCCACTCCCTTCTGGCCTGTCAAGTTTCTGCTGAGAAGTCTGCTGATAGCCTGATGGGATTTCCCTTTTAATAATTTTTTGCCTCTCTCTAGCTGCTTTCAATACCATCTTCTTTTTTTTTTGATTTTTAACTTTTTGTTTTGAAATGATTTTAGATTTATAGATGACTTGCAAAGGCAGTAGAGTGTTCCCATATACCCCTCATCTGTCTGCCTTTAATGTTACATCTTATACAACCATGTCAATATTCTCTATCCTTAATCTTTCTCATTTTAATTACTATGTCTTGGTGTTGTCTTCCTGGGTTCCTTTTGTTAGGGGATCTCTGTGTTTCCAGGACCTGGGTTTCTATTTCCTTCCCCAGATTGGGGAAGTTTTCAACAATTATTTCTTCAAAGAGACTTTCTCCTCCTTTGACTCTCACTTCTCCTTCTGCTACCCCTATTGTGAACATTGTTTTGTTTGGAGTTGTCACATAGCTCTTTTAGCATCCTCTTATTTCTAGAAATTCTTTTTTCTCTCTCTTCCTCAGCTTCTTGTTTTGCTGTTCTCCAGTTTCCATCTCATTGAGTGTCTCCTCTACTTGCAACATTATATTATTCACTCCCTCCATTGTATTTTTCTTTTCTGGTACTCTATTCTTCAGCTCTGAGTGGCTCTTTTTCAACTCTTCTCTCCCTTTGTTAAGTCCTCCCTGAGATCATCAATACTTTCCTTCAGATCAGTGAGCCTGTTTATGACTATTACTTTGAGATCTTTATCAAGAAGATTGGTGATCTCCATTTCATTTAGCCCTCTTTCTGGTCAAGTAGCCTGTACTTTTGTTTGGAACATATTCTTCTACCTCCTCATTTTTTCTGGGTTTCTGTGTTTCTTCCTTTGCATTAGATAGATGTACTATGCCTCCTTGTCTGAAGAGTAATGGCTTTATGAAGAAGGTGTCCTGTTGTGCCCAGAACCTCGAGACTCTTTACTCTCCAGTGCCTGGTTCTACTTTGTGATGGAGCTGCAGTTGCTATTGGGCTATGGGTGGGGACACCTTTCTGCCTGTCCACCATCAGTGGCTGATTGCTGATCTTTGTGAGCTGCAAGCATCTTTAATTTATTCTCCACAACCTGTCAACCCCCACTAGTACTTAAATCTCAACTTATTAAAGCTAATAGTTTTCCCTAATGAAGTTAGCTTTTTGTTTCATCTGATAATGAGGATAAAGCATGTTTACTGAAAACAGAACAACAAAAACTGAAGCAAAATATATTGACATCTCACTCCCAAGTTATAACGACCATTAAATTGCTGTTACACATCTCTTCAGACACTGCTTTATGAATATATCCATATATATACCTAGTCTGTTCCGTAACTTGCTTTGTCATTTTTACTCGATGGTACATAATAGACTTTTGATTGAGATACCTTTCCTCATATGATCTCCCTTTTTAATGGTTTTATAGTAGCCATTATAATGGGATATCATAATTTGTCCTAGCTTTTTTGGGTTAATTTTTAATTAAAATATGCAAAAATTAATGTGTACACATAGCAAATAGCAGTAAAAAGCTTCAAACACCGAACATTAGTCTCCTGCCCACCTGCTTCCTAACTCTATTACAGCTCCTTAGATGAACCAATTCTCAACTGTTTCTCCTGGTACTTACCTTTATATTCCAAAATAACATGCTAACATTACTATATCTTAATTTTTCCATTTTAGATACTATCAATTGACCTCCTGTTATGCTTTTTTCCCTTGGCTTCCCCTTGATTTATCCTCCCAGTGTAATTCTGCCACAACTTTTGATTGAATTGGTATTCAGGTTTTATGTTAAGAATGTGTAAATGCTGTTTACAGTTGAGCCAAGTAGTGTAGTATTATTATGTTTCATATCATATGTAACTTTTGTTTTTTCTGAAGTTAATAATTGCCTCATTATTTTTCATTTGCTTAATTTTCTATATACCTATATTCTTTCCACACTTCCAACAGTCTGTTAACACAATTTGTGCATGGTCAAATGTACCACAGAATTTCCATTTCCCTTTTTTCCTTTTAGACTTTGCTTTGGGAATGCTCCACCCTTTTTTTTCAATTTCAATTGATTAGCCTCTTTCAAGTCTTCTGTTTTTAATATCAGCTCTCATAGTTTTAATTTTCAAGAGCCTTTCTTCTTATTCTCTGTGTTCCTCTTTATATCCATGTTTGTCTCTTGGGTATGGTATTGTGTCATCTCTGAGAATGGTATATAGGTTTTTTTTTTCTTCTTCTATTTTCTGTGTCGGCTTTGTTTCTTCTGATTTCCTTTCTTCCCCCTTTGTTTTGATATCTCGTCTTTATTTTTGGAGACTTTCTTTAAGTTTTTAGTGATACTTACTTGTTTTTTCCTGTTTGAGAATGAGGCATTAAAAACCTGATTGAATAGGCTTGTTTTGATGACCCTAACTGTTGAGTGATTAGGTATAAGCTAGTGTTGTTGTGAAACTCAAAAATATCCATCTTTGTAGCTTTTTTCTTTTGGGGTAGCTATTAATTTTTATGTCCCAGAGAAGAATCCTTCAGGCCCCCTACCTAGGAGTGAGAATGATGGGAAGAGGCTTATACCAGCTTGATATAAGGCCATTATTCTGGGAGCTGATTGGGGAAAGGGGTGCTGAGGGGTCTTATGCTTTAGGAGACAGAATTTTACTTTACCCCATTTTCACTTGGGAGCTTTGTTTTGTCTACTTCTGTGCCAAGTATGCTTGAGGCTGAAATACTCTAGTTCATATTTCATAAAAATAAACTTGTCTCCTGTGGTTGGGGCAGGAAGGGGAAGTCACCCAGCTGCATAAGATGTGTGTGCAGGGCTTGGTTCTGACTCCTGCAAAGGATGAGTCTTTCCAACAGGCCCATCAGTTTTAACCCCATGCCTCACCCCCACCTCCCGTGGAAGCTGGAGCTCCCAGGCTGTTTGGGGGCCAGATAAATTTGCTCACTCCTCAGCACTCCCTGTAAGCAAGGTCTTACACTTCAGTTCCATTTTCTTCTCTTCTCCAGGGTGGTACTTAGTCTTGCATAAATGTGTTTTTTGGTCTTTTTAAAAATGTACTTTCTGTTTCCTTAACACAGTAGCAAACCTAAGGGCAGGCACCATTGGTTTTCTTTTTCCACATCTTCATGTATAGTAGCTGCTCAGTAAATAATGGTGTTTGCTCAGTAAAATCTTATTTTTCTTCTCTTGACTTTCATTTCCACAAGTTTTCTCTGGAAGGAAACCATAATCATTTAACTTCCTTGATAGTGTTGTAAAGTGTACAGAGGATCAATATTTGGCTTTCAGAGGCCAAGGAGATTAAGGTTTTCTTCACTATTGCTACATGTTCCCCCCCCCATCAGCAGTGGAGAGGCAGTAGGTGGGCATTACTAGATTCTGCCTTTGTCTCAACTCTTCTTTTAAGAAAGAACAATATAAGTTTTCTCTCTTCAAAGTAAAGTGTTTCTTGGGTAATTTTGAGTCTCTGCTGGGACTCATTCTAGGGAACCAAGAATTGTAACTTGCTGAAATGAAGCCCTAAATCACTGGTACCTATATGAAAAGAGCTATCTGATAAAACTGCTGGAGATATTTAATAATGTACATACATACTGGAGTAGAAGTCAGACATTCACTGCAACATTTTTAATAGCTGAGGAATAAAAAAAAATGAAATGTCTACACAGCTTAAATATTTATCAGTAGTAGGCTGTAAATAAAATAAACAGCCTTCAGAAAGTATAATATATAGATATCTAAATGCTATATGGAAGTATCTCTAGGATTGTTTTTAAATTAAAAAAAATAACATATATTTATAGTTTCCTGTCTGGGTTTTTAAAAAAGACATATATATATATATATATGGATGCATATATCAGCATAGAATATTTCTGGGAGGATACACAAGTAACTTTATGGTGATTGCCTCTGGAAAGGGGTCTGGAGAGCTAAAGTCAAAAGGAAAGTTAGTTTTCATTATATAGCCCTTCATATTACTGTTTTTTTCCCATATACACATATTATGTTTTCAATATTAAAAATTATTAGTTAATAAAGAATAAATGAACAGTTTGACATAAAATACATCTTTTTGAAAAAGCTTGGGTATGGAATATACTGGAGGATGACATCCAAACTCAAGTGGCATTGTTGTCTCAACCTGTTATTCAGAACAGTGTATAGTTGTGGTTAACAGACTGTAAAGAGTAAATTAATATCTGAAATCTTGCTGTGGTCTTCACGGTCCCCTCTGGCCTCTTTTCCTACCATTCTTCCCCTATATATTTAGCCCTAGTCCTTCTCACCTCCTCTTGCACCTTTGGTATGCCCAACACATCCTGCCTGAGGGCCTTTGCCCTCGCTGGTCTCACTACATGGACCCCTTTCCTCCAGACATCCACACAGCATGTTTCCTTATACTTGCCTCAGGTTTTTGCTCAAAAACTGCCTTATAGAAAGTCCTTCCTCAACTTCCCTATGCAAAATAGTATAAGAGTGCCTTAGTCAGTTTGGGATGCTGTAAGAAAAATAACATAGACTGGGTGGCTTAAACAACACATGTTTATTTCTCACAGTTCTGGAGGGTGAAAAGTCCAAGATCAAGGTGCCAGCTGGTTTGATGACTGGTATGGGTTCTTTTCCTGGTTATGTCTTCACATGACAGAGAGAGCAATCACCTCTCTCATGTCTCTTCTTCTAAGGGCACTGATGTCATTCATGAGGGATCTACCCTCATTTCCTAATTACCTCCCAAAGGCCCCACCTCCAAATAACATAACATCAGGGATTAGAGTTTCAGCATGAATTGTAGGGGGACACAAAAACATTCAGTCCATAGGACAGAGTGACCCCTGCCATTTCTCTGGCTCCATCCTTGCTCTGCTTCATTTTTTCATCATAGCACTTATCACCAACTGATTGTGGGGCACACACACACACACACACACAGTATTCCTCAAGGTCAGGAACTTTGTTTTGTTTATTACATCACCAGTGCCTAGAACAGAGCCTGACACATAGTAGATGCTCAATAAATACTTAGTAAATGAAAGATCAATAGTAGAAGCTTTTGAATTGTCTGTTTTAAATTTTGAAAAGATGCATATCATATATATGTGATAAAACCAAAGCTTTCGGTTTCTTCTGGCAAGTTCTTAACCTTCAGTGAAACCTTTAAATGGTAAATTTTCTTTGGCAGAGCAAGAACATGATTCTGGACCAAGCCTTTAAATATATAACAGAATTAAAAAGGCAAAATGATGAACTCCTGCTTAATGGAGGAAACAATGAACAAGGTAAAGATTTTAAGATTCTTAGTTTTTGTTGTTTTTTTCCATGTTCAAACGTTTATGTCACAATGCAACTTACAGTAGGATACAGAAGCCTTTTTTTGCCCCAAAACATTTGAGACTGTGCATTCAATGGGTCCAGGACAATAATACTACAAATAAATTCATCTTACTTTATTTCTTTCCCCCTTCCATGGGCAGCACTAATCTAACAGGTGTACATAATTTTGATTTTGGAGTTTGTTGTATACTTCATGCTTGCTTAACTCATGATGTAAATAACACTGGATCTCCTTTATTCCAGTTGGATCTTCCAGCTAGGGAAATCCCATAAGATGTAGGGGAAGTCCTGCTCAGTGTAACTTAAAAACAAGATAAAGATATGCCTGTGCCAAGACTTAACTTGTGAATTAACTCAAAAGGCCAAAACATTCAGCTCATAATTGTTTCTACTGCATATAATTTGTATGTCAAACCACCTAATCATTTAATATTTGATTTTTAAATAGAGGGGAACTTTTAATGTATTTTTTAAGTTGAAGTGTAGTTGATATACAATATTCTGTTGGTTCAAGTATACAACATAGTGATTTATATTTTTAAATCCTCACCCCACCTAGTGTAGTTGCTCTCTGTCAACATAGAAAGATGTTATAGAACCACTGACTATATTCAATAGAGGTGGCTTTTTTATACTATCAAATGAGTTCTGTTTTCCCACTTGTGCTAAAGAGGTTTCCATATAACAGCTGAAAAGAAAAATATCTCAGGCAAGTATGAAGCTCAGAGTGGTAGGCTAGTTTGAATTGTCCTCCATTCATGACTCTGGCCAGAGCAGAGAAAATTTCTTGTGACCACTGAGTAGGTCCTCATAATGAGAGAAACAAAGGCAGGATTTGTTGAGTTGGGGGTGTGCTGGACTGTGTTACTGTGAGAAGTGGGGAGGAAACTGGAAGGCATATCCAGAAGGTCAGCATTCCGAATTCTCCTTGTTTATGTTTAGTTAGCTGACAACTTACCACCTCACCCAGTTCAGCTGTCTTTTATGGTCCAAACCTCGTTTTATGATGCTGTCAGGTAGGCACATCATATATGCTTGGTAACCACTTTGCAGCACCCCACAAAAGGGATGCTAAGGCTGGAAGGATGTGTAGACTTTTCTGATGAGGGCTCCTTTGATTTCACAGCCCAGAGGCTGAGGCAGTCAGGTTACCTTAAGGAAAAGGAAACTATTGAAAAAGCGCATGTTACACAGGGCTGAGAAAAGCTGAACAGCCAGGCCTGGGCAGCACCTGTGGCAGCTGAAGTCTGACTGTATCACCATCTCTGTCACCAAACTTCCTTTTGTTTTTTTTTGTACATCTACTCTCTTTCATTTCTTCTCCCAGCAGCTTCCTCCACATACTCACTATCTACCTGATAATCTAGTGCAGTGGTTGGAGCAGTGGGCCTGGGAGGCAGGCCTACCTGGCCTTGAGTCTCTGTTTCACTTACTCATCACTCAGTACCTTTGGCCAGTTATGCAATGTCTCCAAATCTCAGTTTCCCTACTTTCAAGTGAAGAAAATCATGGCATCTGTCAGTTGACTTTAGAAAAATTGAATAACTATTCAGAGCCTGTTTCTCACATCTAAAAATGTTGATGACAATAGGTGGTTTCCATCTCGTGGTGGTTTGAAGTCTGGCACATAGCGGATGCTCAGTAAATGTTATCTATCATTACCATTATCATCATCATCATTATTACTAAATGAGACAATGAATATGGCAAGTGTGCGCTAAATGAAAACAATCACCATTATTATCTGGCCCATAATTGCCCTCTAATTTCTAGTGCCCATGGCACATTGTCATTTTTGTTCTGTATCTTTACTTGAAATATTTGAGAAAAATAATCTCTTAGTCTCAGCTCATCCTTGTCAGAACAGAACTTTCCATCTTCACCTACTTCACAGGGCATTGGCCTTGAGGGTGAACTGCCTTTGGTGGAGAGTGGGGGAGAGTCCTACCTCTGTGGCAGGCAGAGGGGATGTACAGGGTCCCAGAGCACATGCTAGCATCCAGTCTGCCCCAGTAGTATAATCCACGGGGGACATTCTCTCCCTTAGAAAGAAGTAGGGGGGTGCAGACACTTCATTACTCAGTAGTGTACATACATTGGCCTCCTGAGGGAAATGCGGGCTCCATTGTTGATGCGCTCTTGGTACTTTACCACCTTACTTCTTTCATGTTCTACTTAGTCTCTGTTATTTCAAAGTTTCAAATAGAAACTAGTTTCAAGCCATTTATAGAAGAGATTATCTCTTACCACCACATTTAAGATTAGCTGTTGCAGCATTTAAAATGCTATTATATTGACATTCAGTGTTATATTCCTGGCATGTTACCATGAGACCAGTATGTCTTCCCTTGCTTCACCTTTGTAGTTTCCCTATTGGGAATTTTTGAATTTTGAGATTTTTACATTATGAGTAATTTTTTACCTTTGGGTTGTTGACCTTTAAAGATACATACTTTTAAAAGGATGGGATAAAGATTTGAGAATCATCCTAAAAAAGAAAAAGAACTTATATTAGAAAAGAACTGAAGATTCTCAATTGAGGTATTTAGAAATGTGAGAATTAGACTCCAGTAGTTTAGTATACAGTTTTTTTCTTATATTATTGTAAATACTGACAATTACAGGTAATTTTTTATTTTTATTTTGAATATCATAGCTGAAGAGATAAAGAAGCTACGCAAACAACTGGAAGAAATTCAAAAAGAAAATGGCCGATATATTGAATTACTGAAAGCAAATGACATATGCTTATATGATGACCCCACAATCCACTGGAAAGGAAATCTTAAAAACTCAAAGGTCTCTGTTGTTATTCCCAGTGACCAAGTTCAAAAAAATATCATTGTTTATTCCAGTGGGAGTCATCCTGGTGGAAACAGCCAGGGAACAGCTGTTCAGGGGATAACCTTTAATGTTGGTCATAATTTACAAAAGCAAACCGCCAATGTCGTGCCAGTACAGAGGACTTGCAGTCTTGTGACTCCTGTGTCTATTTCTGGAGTTTACCCTTCTGAAAACAAGCCATGGCATCAGTCCACAGTTTCTTCATTGGCCACCAACCAGCCTGTTCCTCTTTGTCTTCCTGCTACCATTTCTGCTCAAAATATTCTTGAACTTTCCACCTCTGACAGTGAATCAAGTGTGCCTGGCGCAACTAGTGGCTCATTGATCGCTGTTCCTGTTGGGCCTGAACCTCACCAACATTGTTCCTTGAACACATGTCTAAATGATCAAAGTTCTTCTGAAAATAAGAATGGGCAGGAGAGCCCCATATTACTGAAGAAAACGGTCCCTTGTGCCACAAGCGTCCCCCCCAGCTCCGCAGCCACTGCCACTAAAGCGCACTATGGCAGCAAGTCATGCCTGAGCACACAGGGTTTCAGAAGTGATTTTCAAACCACCTTTGTTGTTTCAGTTACCACCACAGTCTGCTCCCAGCCTCCCAGGTCTGCAGGTGATTCTTGTCCAGCGAGTATGAACAAGGGTACAGACTCGGCAAGTGTTACTGCAGTGGTGGCCCCGTGTCCCCCTGGAGGGGGGAAGGCCACCATTCCCGTAAGCACTCTTTCTGCAAACCCTTTGGACAATGGTTGGACGCTTTCTTGTTCTTTGCCTTCTTCAACTGT
Source organism: Smutsia gigantea (assembly GCA_032199065.1). Taxonomy (NCBI): domain Eukaryota; kingdom Metazoa; phylum Chordata; class Mammalia; order Pholidota; family Manidae; genus Smutsia; species Smutsia gigantea. The sequence goes on along the minus strand of JAVSCE010014675.1, from coordinate 108,858 downwards.
TAGTACTTCTGATTTGAAAAACATTAATAGCCTTACCCGAATTTCCTCAGCTGGAAACACGCAGACAACATGGACTACTTTGCAGCTGGCAGGAAACACTATTCAGCCCTTAAGCCAGATACCATCTTCTGCAGTGACCCCAGTATTAAATGAATTTGGTACTAGTCCCACCACAACCAACCACAGTAGACATGGAGCTACAGGCACCAACTTGAGTAATTCTTTTCCAGCAGATGGGCAGCCAGCTGAGCAAGTAGTTGTAACCTTGCCTTCTTGTCCATCTTTACCTATGCAGCCGCTGATTGCCCAGCCACAAGTTAAATCTCAGCCTCCAAAAAATGTCCTTCCATTGAATTCAGCAATGCAGGTGATTCAGATGGCACAGCCAGTCGGGTCAGCTGTTACTGCAGCTCCAGCTAATCAAAATGTTATCATTCTTCAGCCACCCAGCACCACCCCATGCCCAACAGTGATGAGGGCAGAGGTTCCCACCCAAACGGTAGGTCAACAGATAGTCATCATACAGACAGCTAATCAGAACCCTTTGCCTCTTCTCTCAGCTCCACATCCTGGTTCTGTTCGACTCCCTGTCAATGGAGCCAGTGCTATAATTGGGTCTAATAACTCAATGCAAAATGTTTCGACCCCACAAACTTTTGGAGGAAAGCATCTTGTCCACATATTACCAAGACCTTCATCGTTACCAACATCTAATTCAGCACAGACTTTTTCTGTTACCATGTCAAACCAACAACAGCCTCAAACCATTTCTTTAAATGGACAGCTCTTTGCTTTACAGCCTGTGATGTCTTCATCAGGAACTACAAATCAAACCCCTATGCAAATAATTCAACCCACCACCAGCGAAGATCCAAATACCAATGTTGCCCTGAACACATTTGGTGCTTTGGCCAGCCTCAATCAAAGCATATCACAGATGGCTGGGCAAAGCTGTGTGCAACTGTCCCTTAGCCAGCCTGCCAACCCTCAGACTGCTGCAAATAGTCAGACCACCCCAGTTAACTGTGTTTCATTAACAACAACTGTAGCATCTCCCATGACAACAGATAATTCAGCCACACTACCTAGTACTTATAATCTAGTGACTACTCCCTCAATGAACATGGTAACTTCTTTGCCTAACATGAAATCAAAAAGGTTGACTAAGAAGCCAGGTGCCAAGAAATATTTAGCAGCTAACAAGTCAACCTGCCCTCTAAATCCAGTCAGAGATATGGACAAATTAGACTGCCCTGGCCCTGAAGGCCCTGCGGAGCCATCGTATAACGCCGGACTGCTGGAAAGCCTCCCTGTGATGTTACCATCTGCTGCTATGGCCCCGGCAAATAGTGTAAGTGTTTCTGGTCCACATTCTTTAGATGCTCTGGATTCTGAATCAGTGATACCTGAGTCTAAGTCAGCAGAAGAGTCTAGCTCACCCTCCCAAGAATCTGTAACAAGTGAACATTTTACAGCGGCCCCAGCAAAATCCAAAGATTGTGCCCCCGTTTTACAACAAGAGACATCTCAGGAGAAGCCACTGACTAGTTTGGCATTGTCAGATGCTGCCAAATCCTGCACTTCAGCCAACATGTTGATTCCATCTCCAAATGATCCCCACATTTTGGTTTCTCAGGTTTCTGATTTGTCATCTGCTGCAAGCACTACAAGTACTGACTGTGTTTCTGAGGTGGAAATCATTGCTGACTCTTGCAGGGTTGAGCAAGGTTCATCAGATACAGTGCAAACCACAGGTCACTTAAAGGGGCAAGGTTTAACCGAACTGCTGTCTGGTCTTGCTAAAGAAAAAGACCCTCGGAAACCACCTCTTTCAGTCCAGGTGGATGATCCTGATTTTTCTTCAGAAAGTTCTAAAATAGTTGATTCAAGTGTTGATTTGCATCCCAAACAGGAGCTGTTGTTGATGAACAGTGATGACAGAGATCCAGGACAGCATCATGCCTGTATTCCTGATCAGGAAGTTATGAGCGGTTCTTTGCTCACCAGTAGACAGGCTGACTCTCCCATGTCAACCAGCTCTGGCAGTAGTCGTAGTTTCTCAGTTGCATCCATGCTTCCTGAAACAAGTAGAGAGGATGTCACCAGCAATGCAACAACTAATACATGCGACAGCTGTACCTTTGTAGAGCAAACTGATATAGTTGCTCTGGCAGCAAGAGCTATTTTTGACCAGGAGAACCTTGAGAAGAGAAGAGCTGACACCCAGGCTGATATGAGGCAAGTTACTTCAAAGCCTTCTGAAGCATCATCTTTAGAGGGAGACCAGCCTTTCAAAACACAGGTGTCTAAAAAGAATGGCTCAGGACAGGCAAAGGCAACACCAAATGAATTTAATCCTCAGGATTCAGTTGAAGCAACTGTGGATAGGCCCCTTGAAAAACCAAGTTGTTCCATAGGAATTAAAACATCAAATGCCTCTTTACAGGTTTCGACTTCTCAGACCCCGAGCATCACCAGTTTAAGTGTGAATAATCTCATTCATCCAAGCAGCATCAGCCATCCTCTGGTCAGCTGTACTGGTTTATCCCAAACTTCAGAACAAACAACTGTCCCTACAACAGTTGATCTGACCATTGGATCTAGCTCCTACGATAGTCAGCCTCCCGGACCATCTCTGATGACCGAATATTCCCAAGAACAGCTGAATACTATGACTGGTGCCATACCAAACCCACAGATTCAAGAGCCACTCTTAAAGCCAAGTCATGAAAGCCGCAAAGACTCTGCTAAGCGTGCTGTCCAAGATGACCTCTTAATGTCTTCAGCTAAACGTCAAAAGCATTGCCAGCCAGCCCCCGTCAGGCTTGATGGTATGTCCCTGATGAGCCGCACTCCAGACAGCATTTCTGATCCAACTCAAATGATGGTTAGTCAGATCCCTCCCAGCTCTTCAAACTCAGTTGTGCCGATAAGCAACCCAGCACACGGAGATGGCCTTACGCGATTATTCCCACCTGGTAACAACTTTGTGGCCCCTACATTGAGGCAAACTGAAGTTCAATGCAGTTCTCAGCCTTTGGTTGCTGAGCAGCAGCAAGCCCAGGCCAGTCAACATTTACAGGCCCTGCAACAGCATGTTCCAGCACAGGCGGTATCTCACCTGCATAGTAACCATCTCTACCTGAAGCAGCAGCAGCAAGCAGGGCAGCTGAGAGAGAGACATCCCTTGTATCAGCTGCAGCACCATGTGCCCCATGCAGAGAGCTCTGTCCACCCTCAGCCCCACAGTGTCCACCCGCAGAGAGCTTTGCAGCAGGAAGTTCAGCTGCAGAAAAAGAGAAGCCTTGTTCCGGGCACGCAGACCTCTCAGCTTTCCTTACAAACGAAGCACCATGGCACTGACCAATCCCGACCCAAGAGTGGTCAGCCACATCCCCACCATCAGCAGATGCAGCCACAGATGCAACAACGGTTTGGAAGCTCCCAGCAGGAGAAGAGCTGTGAAAACCCGTCAACGAGCCGGAACCACCACGCCCACCCCCAGAACCATCTCAGTCAGGATATTATGCACCAGCAGCAGGATGTTGGAAGCAGGCAGCAAGGTTCAGGGGTTTCTTCTGAACATGTATCTGGGCATAACCCGATGCAGAGGCTGTTGACATCTAGAGGCATAGAGCAGCAAATGGTGTCCCAACCAAGCATTGTGACTAGACCTTCAGACATGACCTGTACTCCACACAGGCCAGAGAGAAACAGAGTTTCAAGTTACTCTGCCGAGGCACTCATTGGAAAGACATCTTCTAATTCAGAGCAGAGAATGGGTATATCAATTCAGGGTTCCAGAGTTTCAGATCAGCTTGAAATGAGAAGCTATCTGGATGTTTCCCGAAGTAAGGGTTTGGCCATTCATAACATGCAGGGTCGTGTGGACCATACTGTTGCCTCAGATATCCGCCTTTCTGACTGTCAGACATTTAAACCAACTGGAGCCAGTCAACAGCCCCAGAGTAATTTTGAAGTACAATCTTCAAGAAATAATGAAATAGGTAACCCTGTATCATCACTGAGGAGCATGCAGTCCCAGGCTTTTCGAATTAGTCAAAACCCTGGTCCACCACCAATCGACCGACAAAAGAGATTACCTTATCCATCAGTTCAGAGCATCCCGGCAGGAAATGCTATCCCAGCGAGGGACAGTGAAAATACATGTCACCAAAGTTTCATGCAAAGTTTACTTGCCCCTCACCTTGGTGATCAGGTCATTGGGAGCCAGAGATCTCTCTCGGAACATCAGAGGAATACACAGTGTGGTCCATCCTCTGCAGTTGAATATAGTTGTCCCCCAACGCATGAAGGTGTCCTTATTAGAAGAGATAGTGAGAGTCAGAATAGAGAAAGTTGTGACATGTCCTTAGGTGCCATTAACACCAGGAACAGCACCTTGAATGTTCCGTTTTCGAGTTCTTCTTCCTCAGGAGATATTCAAGGTCGAAACACAAGTCCCAATGTTTCTGTACAGAAGTCCAATCCCATGAGGATCACTGACAGTCATGGAACCAAAGGCCACATGAACCCTTCAGTCACAACCAACATGCATGGGATTGCAAGACCCGCTTTGCCCCATTCATCTGTGTCTCATGGAAATGCTGATCAAGGGCCTCCTGTACGTCAGACAAATTCTTCAGTTCCTCAGCGATCGAGGCATCCCTTGCAAGACAGCAGTGGTTCCAAACTTCGTCAACCAGAAAGGAATCGTTCCGGAAACCAAAGGCATAGTAATGTCTTTGATCCAAGTCTTCCCCATCTTCCTCTGTCTACTAGTGGCAGTATGATTCTTGGACGCCAACAACCCACTACAGAGAAGAGAGGAAGTATTGTTCGTTTCATGCCCGATAGCCCACAAGTACCTAATGATAATTCAGCACCTGACCAGCATACACTATCACAAAATTTTGGTTTTCCTTTTATTCCTGAGGGTGGCATGAATCCACCAATAAATGCTAATACTTCTTTCATTCCACAGGTTACCCAGCCTAGTGCCACTCGAACTCCAGCCCTCATCCCTGTAGATCCCCAAAATACACTACCTTCCTTCTATCCCCCATACTCTCCTGCTCATCCTACACTGTCCAATGATATTTCGATTCCCTATTTTTCTAATCAAATGTTCTCAAATCCTAGCACAGAGAAGGTAAACAGTGGAAGTTTAAATAACCGATTTGGATCAATTTTATCTCCTCCCAGACCTGTTGGTTTTGCTCAACCGAGTTTTCCTCTTCTCCCTGATATGCCACCGATGCACATGACCAACTCTCACTTATCCAATTTTAATATGACATCATTGTTTCCAGAAATAGCTACAGCTCTTCCTGATGGCTCTGCAATGTCACCTCTGCTTACAATAGCAAACTCCTCTGCTTCTGACTCTTCCAAGCAGTCCTCAAACAGACCTGCCCACAACATAAGCCATATTTTAGGTCATGACTGCAGTTCAGCTGTTTAAATACCAATAGACTACAAGTACATGTAATGGGTGAGATTACAAATGTATCTGTGTGTGCATACACACCTACATGCACGTGGAGAGAGAGGTTGTGCGTGTGTATGTCTGTTTGTATAATCAATGTCCACTTAGCTTCCGAATGTGGGGAAGCCATGTCAGAGACGATGTGAATACTGGGTTGCCAGAAACAAATTATCTTTCATTTTTAACTGTGTGGTGTGCTTTTTAAATTTTCCCAGCAGATTTGCATTTTCAAGTTTGTAATCTTCTGTTCCCTAAAATATTAATCAGCTGGAAGTTGGGGGCTATCATCTTGGTGTGTGCTGGGTAGAAGGAAGGAGCCTAGATTTTAAACTTGATAATATCATTTGTCAAGTAGAGTGTTGAGATAATTGAGTTGCTCTCCCAAAGTACAGAGTTTGATGTAACACAGTGGCTCATAACCAAATGCCGGCTGATGTCAGCATTCAGAACAGTTTCTTACACATGGCAGGTGTTGAATTAATAAAGAATGAATGTCTATGGTTAAAGTCAAGCAGTTAGCAAGTAAATGAGTTGTTTAATCAGCCTTTATTTCCAAGGTTTGGTTTAGGTAGAGGTTTCTTTCTTAATTATAGCAAAGCATAAAATACTTGAATTTTATGTCTTGCTCTTCAAATTAGGGAGCCATGCTATCCTTTAATGTGCCAAGATCCTGTAAAGCAAAGGTCTTCCTTAAAGAATTAGCCTTAAAAATAGAAAGCAAAAATGCAAAGTACAGAGATGTTCTCCATTCTGTACTAGCATTTTGCATCAGGCCATAAGGATAAAAGCAGTTATATTGTGAAGTTTTGCATGTGTTCAGTTAAAGATTGTTGTTTCAGCAAGTGAATTTGTTTTAGTATTTTCTCTTCATTCTATTAATTTATCTTGAAGTAAAATTTTTTTACATTTGTTTAGTCGTTGGGGACTGATCAGTAAATAGGGTCTTTGGAATCTACATAATTATTTGAGCCTTACTTTTTAAGTATTTCTAAGGAGAGTTTTAAGCTCTGTCAGTATCTTTATTTACTGATATTTATATTTAAAATATGGCATAGTATGTTGCATTATTATCTTTCATAGTCGAATTATAACCAGAAGGTGAATTTGTTCATTATTTTTCCTGATGGTAGATGCGAAATGGTGCTTTGAACAATTGTCTTTATGTATGTCTGTGTGTGTGTGAGTGTGTGAGTACACAGACATAGATTTTTTAAGTATAAACTGTTCCTTTAAAAATAGGCCTGCCATCTGCGAAATGGGAAATTGAGACCTGCTGAAGTAAAGAAAAACTTGATGTAGGGGTTTCAAAAAACCCCACTGAAGTTAATCATAAATTTAAAAAATATGTATGTATATATACACTCATATATTGCTTTTGAAAACTTAGAAAAAAAAAACCCTAGGGAAACAACCATATATACTTATATGCCCCAACCCATTATTTTCTGTTGTTATATTCTGCCAAAAATGGAGTGAGTGAAGTGGGAAGGATGCATATGGACTGTCCTGTCTGCTCTACTAACAGAGTGAACCCAAGTGCAAGCATTTCATTTTTTCCCCCCTTAAGATAGCCTCCTGAGGCCTGGGCAGAGCAGTTAACTCCAGCGAATACCTCTTCTATAGACTCAGCAAAGGGGTCACCTGTGCCTCTTTAACTGTTCTTACCAAACTCCCCGATGTCTCCCTGCTTCTGACTGAGGCAGCCACCTAGGCAGAAAAACATGGTAAGCAAGGAAAACTTCTGTATTTTCTCCCTTCAGAATGGTCATAGGGAGGAATAGAAGTTACTTAGGACAACAGATAAATACAGTAGTTAAAACTCGTATTTGAGAAAAAAAGTGAGAGTTCCTACTTGTTTTCTAATTACCTTAACTGAGTTTTAAGCTTAACGTTCACATTTTTCCTTGTACTTGAAAGGTCCAGTCTGCCAGTTTTAAGGACACTTTACAACGTGGTTGTTTGTTTTCACTCCGCCCCCTCTTTCTCACTATCTCTGTCTCCGTCTCTCACACATATAGCACAGTAGCTATTGAGTTCTGAAGAACTGGTGACTGTTAGCTATAACTGGACCTAAGGTAACAGGCTAAGAGAAGATCAGTTTGAACATTGCAGTGAAAGGGCTTCAAAGCCTGGGACTTCCAGATATTTCTCTGTTGCATTGATTATAATTTTCTGTCCAACTCTGTTCAGAGACAGCATTTACATTTCTCAGAGCTCTCACTCCCATCATATAACACTTTGATCCCAAATGAGTCTCTAAGTAAGGCTATTTGACCATCTGAAGAAAGATGTGACCACCTGCAAATAATTGGCCTCGTGTGTGCCTGTAGCTCTGAATTTACAGACGTGTGTGTATATGTAAGAGACCATTTTATGTAGGGACTCAATTCTGAAAGTGTTCAGAGCACAATAATCTTACATTTGATTTAAAAGCACAAGTGAATGAGATTGACCAGCAGTGTAAAGTGTTTGATAATTACAGCTATGTGATATTTGGGAAGAAATTTATTTAATACTTAGCAAATTCTGGATATCATTTTTGACAAAGGAATGTCAGAAAACAGTCAGTTTTGGTGATAGTAAATTTAATGTTATTCTTGGCTTGCTCATATATGACTGTAAAATATAAAACCATTTCCACAAGCAATTTTGTAATTTCTGGAAATATACAAAAAATGTATGAGTCATAAGTGAGAGTCATTTATTTAAGTTATTTCTCTTTTAGTGTTATTGATCATATAGAATCAGTTACAGAAAGTGGTCGATTCCTCTAAATATTTAACATAGTAACTTCTAATGATGTGAAAAAAATTTCAGTTTTCTCATCATATGTAAACTTTTACTGTGTCAATCATGGATAAACAAAATCAAGTAGGATGTTAGTTGGGGTATTTTGGTATATACAGGCTTTTGGGGGGATGTTTTATACTGTTTCAGGAAATGTATTTTTGTTTTAATTGTAAGATCTGTTGGGGTACCATAGATGATACCCTTGTTTCTAAATAAGGAGTGAGAATCCCACATTGATCATGCTTTATAACATTTAACATATCAGAACTGTGGAAAGAGAAACATGAGGAGGGAATGTTCTTTTGCAGCATCTTCCAGTTACACATCAAGGTGAACTGCAATAAGGCTCAGCCTTTTTAAAATCAGCCTTCTTAAAATACAAAATTATTTAAACATTTTAAAGATAATTCATCTTGCTCTCCCCTTCCAACATTATCCATTTCATGGAGAGGCTAAAATTTATACTCCAAAAAAATATATGGAAACACATTTTAATGGGAGTAAAGTTTTAAAAATTAAGAAGGGTAAAGACTAATATGCATCTTCTTAGCTTTATCTTCCCTTTGATATACACAGGCTCTTATTTTCTTCCTTCTGCTCCATGTCCAACAGGTGTCAGGGAGCCTGGTCATCTCCTCAGCCGGATGATTACTCCTTAGCCTTGGAATATTTATTGGGCCCGTCATATATTGGATCAGTGTGTGATAGTCATACTCTTTAATCAGGGTTCCCAATTTCTAGCTTGGAACCACTTTGTCTCCTCTTCTAGACAACAAGAATTTTTAAAAACAAAATAGTTCAAAATTAATGCAAAATATTTAATGTGCCCTGTAGCTCTGTTCCTTGTTTTGGTGAGCTGGTTTTTCCCTGTGGAGGAGTGAAGAGAGGGCAAAGGTAGTAAGGACAAAACCAAATCAGGTAGCTTTGGGTTGGTATCCTTAAGAGCCTGGAAGTCATTGTAATTCTGTTGTTTATATAAATACTTTGCCTGGAGGTAATTGCCTATGGCTGTGCACATTCAGAGGGCAATAGTAATAGCCAGAAAAGCTAGTGTGACTTTAATCTGTGATTGATGATTTTATGATAACTGTATGCAAATTGAAGGCCAGAAAGTAGTTTCTTAAGGTTTCGTTTTGACTGAATGTTACCATTTCTTCTTCCCTAGAGTTCAACAGAAAAGATTCCATCTTTTTTGTTTGTTTTTTGACTTAAGCATACTCTGTGCATTAACTTCCTATGTGAGCTTGGGAGTGTTTCTACCAGAGTCTTTGGGGGACACCAAGTTTAGATTGAGGCAGTCCGGATATGCTGGTAAGAAGTACTGAGGATCTAGTTCTGCCCACACCCTTCTACCCTGGTGCACTTTACCTGAAACTGTGCCTCTGGTCCCAAGACCAGCCATTGGAATTATGACTCACGCACTCCTCTCTTATAGCAAAGACCAGCCAGGATGGTACACACTATGTGATCAAACACCTGGGAGGCAAGTACAGTACAGCTGATGTTTCCCACTGTTGCCTTATCATTTTCTGAGCCATCTTTGATGCCAATCTTGTAAAACATTTACTAGGTAGAAGCAAAACTCCTTTTAAACTCAGAGCTTGTATGTGGTGGTTATACAACATCCTTATTTCTATATTTGCACCGCATCAACCATAATTTTTTTCTGGCTCATGTATTCAGATGCTCCATAAACAGCCTATTTGGGTTGAAGATACTGGGCATATTAGCCAAATTGGTGTTATTTTGGATGACTGTCACTAGAAATTTCATGAGACATAGGATAACTCTTCATTTGTGATTTAATAATTTAAAAAAAGATGATCGTTAGTTTTTGTTTGGGCTCAGTTGTGTCAGCTATACACCATACTATGTCATAGGAACTTAAAGTTTACTCCACCTAAATCCCATCTCCACTTTTCTGGATCTCTGCTCCTCTATTCCCCAAGTCTTAAAACCATTTTTCATCCATGAGGTCACTGAGGCACTGGACTTGACTATAGTGGTAACCTTTAAGGGGAGTTGAACTGTTGATCTTCCAAGGAGAAAGGGACCAGACAGTGTTGCTTAAAATGCTGCAGTTGTGTTACTGTGAAGAAAAGATTTGCTTCCACTTTCAGCAGGCCATACATATATATATTCATTTTGGTAAAAATAGGTGGAAAAATCCGAGAACATAATTACCTTCACAAATTATTTATAGATATACTGGGTGAGAAGCTTATTGTAAGGCAGTCACCAGAAAAAAACCTAAGTGTCGTCTTTCAATAGTGTAATATTTGTATCTAGTTTCCTGCCAGCACTGTCTGCTGTGCACTGTGTCCTATTACTGCAAATCACCTGGTTTGTAATTCTAATGGGAGCTAATTTGTTTTGTATGGAATCCAGAGCAGATATAATATGATCAGGATTGTCCTACAATTGTAAATAAGAATAGGTCCTGTTTATTTTGACATCTTTTTACAAATGCATTGTATTAGGGTGGGTGTGAATATTCTGAACCATGCTCTTGTTCAAAGTTTTGAAAATTTTATTGGTAAATGTAACATTTTAATGGTTGTAATAATTATTTGTATAGATATGAATATAGTATTTTATTTAAGAAAATAAACTTTGCATTTTTGCATTGTGTATTGTCTTTTCTGATCATTGCATGTGCCTCTTCAAAGTTGGTATTAAAATGACTTATCTTGCATACTGAAGTTTTACATATGTAGGAGCTCCTGTGTTGGGTGCATAGATATTTATAATGGTTATATTTTCTTGTTGGATTGAGCCTTTTATCATTATGTAATTGTGACTTTCTTTGTTTTGAAGTCTATTTTGTCTGATATAAGTACTGCAACTCCTGCTTTTTTCTCCCTATTAGTTGCATGAAATGTCTTTCTCCATCCCTTCCCTTTTAGTCTGTGTATGTCTTTGGGTTTAAAGTGAGTTTCTTGAAGGCAGCATATAGATGGGTCTTGTTTTTTTATCCATTCAGTGACTCTATGTCTTTTGACTGGTGCATTCAGTCCATTTACATTTAGGGTGATTATGGATAGGTATGTACTTATTGGCATTGCAGGCTTCATATTCATGGTTACCAAAGGTTCAAGGTTAACTTCCCTACTATCTAAAGGTCTAACAACTCACTTAATATGCTATTACAAACACAATCTAAAGGTTCTTTGTTTGTTTGTTTGTTTGTTTCCCTCCTTTTTCTTCCTCCTCCATTCTTTATATATTAGGTATCATATTCTGTACTGTTTGTCTATCCCTTGATTGACTTTGGGGATAGTTAATTTAATTTTGCATTTTCTTAGTAATTAGCTGTTCTATTTGCATACTGAAGTTTTATACTTAGGTAGTCTTTCAATTTTGCCAAAATGTCTGGAAATGATGCCATGATACATTTCCTGTGGGGATTGTGATCCTGATCAAAGAGTAAACCTCAAATCATAATCCACATATTGTTGATTAATATACATATTAAATATGTACATGTGTGTATATATGCATATATATATATAGTTAGAGAAAACTGTAGACTTCTGTACTTATTGTAAAATGTAAAATTAGAACTTCAGATCTGGAAGAGTATTGACAGATGATTCAGTTGAAACCCTCCTCTTTGTATATTTATAATGGAGGAAACTGCAGCACAGAACCCTGGGACAAGAAGTAGGTATTTCATTACAGCTGCCTACATCAACTTGGCCACATCTCACAAGCATGAAGTTTGGGGGGAAAAAATGAGTTGCAGAGGAACTTGTACAGTATAATGCTATATAAAGTTTAAATGCCTACAAATCAAACAATTTATTGCTTAGGGATAGCCTTCCAGTGTGGAAAAAATTATAAACTAAGTAACGATAAACCCAAAGTTCAGGATAATGGATATGTCTTAGGAAAGGAGGGAGAGGAATTGTATCAAGGAGGGGTATTTCAAAAGCACTGGTATGTACTACTGAACTAAACAGCAGATACTCGGGTGTTTGTCTCATTTACACTTGAAGTTTTTGCTTTATGAATGTACAAAATGTATCCTAATATTAAACTGGGTAAAATGAGGACCTTGGAGATCATTTACTCCCATATGTGCTCCGGGAAATTAATAAAGCTCACAATATCTTCCTGTTCTAGCTTCTTGGAAGTTTCAAATCAAAACTCAGGATTATGTCTATCAAGTGTTTAGTGTCCTTCTACAACTGTGCATTGCCTCCCACACAGAGATAGATGTACCATGTATTTTGATTACACAAGGAGCCATAATGTGCCATGAAGGGTATACGACCCACAAAAATGCAACCAGTGTGCCTAAGTTCAATCTCTTTGAAATGAATGTTCAAGTTGTAACAACTGTATACTTTTAAGTTTGTTAGCTGTCCAGCTCAGTGTTGAGGGAAAATTATTTCAGTAACTTAAATCTCTTTGAAAAGCTATACAGGGAAATTCAGGTAGGATGGATATAGCAGCTAGTGGCAGGTCATCAATCCCGCTACAGCAACTAGAACAAAATAAAAAGGTGAATTAGAAAAACGGGTATTTAAAAATACTGAAAATCATCAAATATAAGAGGACTATCTGAACAAAATTCCAGAAAGAGAAAAGCTCTCCCTAGGTGAGCTAAGATCTGTGGCCTGCCTTTTTTTCCCCCGGGGATATTTGATGAGTCTGGGTTGAAAATTTCATAAAACTTAAGAGACAAATTCCTGCAAGAAGAAGTAGTCTCACCCTCAAGACATTTAAAATCAGAAGTGAACTGAATCTAGCTACAGCGGCATCCCAGCTCTCACTCAGCCCAACTTCCTATCTGCCTAGCAAAGGAAAAGTGTGATTCTCTGGTGGAAAATAACATCAATTTCAATCTGCAGTTCTTTGATGTACAGTATCCAGGAAATAAATACAATGTCCAAGAAAGTATGACCAGTAAGAAGAAGGAAATGCAGACATATGATGGAGAAAATCAACAAACACCAAAGTTGATCTTTGGAAAAGATTAAAAAGCAAACTCCTAGAAAAACTGATAAGGAAAAAAAGGGAGAAAATACAAATTATCCAAAAAAATGAATGTCAGAATCATACCAAAGTTAAAAACATAAAAGATAATTTACAGCCTATGCCAGTATTATTGACAACTTAGATGAAAGATTTTCCGAATTATTGAAAAATACTATTTGTGAAAATGGACACAAGAAGAAATAGGAAATCTTTGCAGTCCCACACCTGTTAGCCAAATTGAATCTACAATTACAAATCTTCCTACCATGTATTGTATGGTTTCATCTTTATGAAATGTCCAGAAGAGGCAAATCTTATATAGAGACAGATAGTGGATTAGCAGCTGCTTAGGCTTAGAGAGTTTGGGAGAAAGTGAGGAACAACTGCTAATGGTCATGGGATTTCTTTTTGGGGTGAGGAAAATGTTCTAAAATTGTGATGATGTTTGCACAACTCTGTGAGTACACTAAAAAATGGTTACACGGTACACTTCAGGTGAATTCTATAGTATGTAAATTATATCTCAATAAAACTGTTATTTTTTAAAGGTCTCCCCAAAGAGAAAACTTCAAGCCCAAATGGTTTTAGTGGGAAATTCTTCCAAATTTTAAAGGAAGAAGTAACACCAATCTACCCACACTCATGAAATAAAGAGGAATCACTTCCAAACTTGTTTTAAGAAGGTAACATAACCTTGGTACTAAACCTGTCACAACATTATAGTACAAAAAAAAAAAAAAGAAAAATGACAGGCCAACATCCTTAACAAACATCGAAGTGAAAATTCTAAACAAGATGCCTGCAAGTTGGATTTAGCAATATTGGAAAAGTACATCACGACCAAATAGGGTTTATTTCAGTGGTGCAAAGTTGTTTTAACATTTTAAAATCAATTTGTGCAATTTATTGTATTAACAGAATAAAAGAAAAAAATAGTAACTCAAACAGTTGATAAAATTCAGCATTCATTTATGGTAGAAACTCCAAACAAAATAGTAAGAGAAGGGAACATTCTCAATCTGATAAAACATCTACAAAAACCAACCAAACAAACAAATCCTGAAACACACAATGACAGCTAATATCATGCTTAATGATTACCCCCTGAAGGTGGGAATATGACAAGGATAGTCATTATCACCTATCTATGCAACATTTTATTGATGTTCCCAAACAGCGCATTACCAAGGAATAAAGCTACTCACCAAAAACTATAAAACGTTGCTGGGAGAAATTAAAGGAGATGCTTCCAAATGCAGAAACTATACAGTGTCATTAAGATGTCCATTCTCCTCTAATTTTTCTATAGGTTCATGCAATTGCCACTGACATCACTAGAGTGTTCTTTTATTTTTCTGGAGGAGGTGTTGGAAACTGACAACCTGATTCTAAAATTTATATAATATTTAATATAATAATTATATAAATGCAAAAGTCCTAGGATAGCCTAGACTATCTTGAGAACAAAGTTAACTACCAGATTTCAAAAATTACTACAGTAGAGTAGATCTTAAAAGTCTTCATTACAAGAAAAAAAATTTTTGTAATTATGTATGGTGACAGATGTTAACTAGATGTCATTTTGCAATATATACAAATATTGAACCATTATTTTGTATACCTGAAGCTAAAATAATGTCATGTCAATTATGCCTCTAAAAGTATTTTTTTTAATTACTACAAAGCTCCAAGAAACAAAACACCATGATATTGGCACAAGGACAGGCAGTAGAACAACGGAAAGTAACAGAAATTTTACAGATACACACATAAATAGATCACACACCTGATTGATGGCAAAAGTGCATTTCAGTGAATAAAAGATGGTCTTTTCAATAAATGGAGCTGGATCAATTGAATATAATCATGAAGGAGAAAAAACCTGTAGATCTTACCTCACACCATACACAAACATTAATGTGAGTTGGATCATAGACCTAACTGTAAAAGGTCAAACACTAAAGCTCCTAGAGTAGTGGTTATTAAAATGTAGTCCCCAGAATGCCTGGAGTTCTATGAGACCTTTTTAGAGAATCTGTGAGGTCAAATTATTTATGATAGTACTAAGATGTGGCATGCCTACACACTGTACTGACGTTTGCACTGATGGTGCAAAAGCAATGGTGGGCAAAACTGGTACTTTAGAACAGATCAAGGCAGTGGCATCACTACTGTGCTAATAGTCGTTGTATTCTTAATCATAAACTCACAGTAAAAAACAAAAAGCCAATTTCACTTTAGAAATGTCCTTCATGAATCTTGACTCTTGAGCATACTTCCTTTTCATATTCTTCTTAAACACTGCATTAATGTTTAGTAGTCTGTGAGCACATGGAAAGGAAACAAAGAACTTGGCTGCAAACCAGAGTATGGTGGCTGTCATAAGGAAGACATTAGTGTTTGAGTTAAGGAATGAAATAGTGGCTGTCTTCACGGAGTACTATTTTTAGTTGAAAGAATGACTAAAATCTGTGCTTATTTATTTAGACTTGGGTATTTGGCAGACATTTTCTAGGAAAATGAATGAAATGCCCCCATCACTGTGTCCACTACTGTGAGCTTAGGTTCCCATGAAGACCTCTCTGGTGAAATCAGTAGTGATATCAATGAACAGTGTATGTGTGTGCATGTATATATACAAAACTAGTAATTATACAATTCAGTGTGTAACTGTGTAGAAGATTTGCACAATTCGGTGAACCAATATTTTCCCTGCGACCAAGCATGCAGTTAAAAAATCATGCATGGGTAAAAAGATTCATTCAAACTGCAAGATAGACCAGTGATTTTAACATTATGCAACGTGAAAACATGGTTTCAAATTCCACATTGCAGCTAATCTTTGGGAAACTACCATTTGTTGAGTTTGGGTATAGTATCAAAGGAGAATTTTTAGTTATCCAGAAAGACTACTCCCTTGTCCAACTACATATTTCTATAAAGCTAGATTATCTTCATATACGTCAAGCAAAACACAGTGCAGCAGAGTGTAGGCAGAAATCAGGATGAGAATCCAGGTATCTTCTATTAAGCCAGACAGTAAATAGATGAATGAAAATGTAAAACGCTGCTGCCACACTTCTCACATTTTTTTGTTTTAGAAAATAGTTATTTTTCTTAAAATGCTATTTGTGTTATGTAATTAATTTAATCTCTTTAAGCAAATTAATAAATATTTGTAAATTTTCCGTTCTCATTTCTAACATGATAAATATTGATAAAAATAACTTAAACAAAGATTCTTTGCAGTTCTCAATGCTCTTGAGGAGTATAAATGGGTCCTGAGGCCAAAAACTTTGAGAACTAGTGTTCTGGAAGAAACCATAAGGAATAGCATGTGATCACAACCGTAAAAAAACTACTAGACTTTTTTAAAATTAAGAATTTCTATTCATCATGTCAGAGGCTGGCAAAGATTTAAATATCTAAAGAAAAATATTTGTAAGCCAATTTTAAAAATGGACGAAGAACCTGAAAAAAATCCTTCACATAGATGGCCAATGGAGTCTATGAAAGTGCTCAACATCTGTAGTTATCAGAAAAACGCAAAATAAAATGCAATGAGATACCATTACACTCTCACCCAGAAAGGCTAATATTAAAAGAACTGACATATGCCAAGTGCAGACAAAGATGTGGAATAATCAGAGCTCTCATAGGGTGCTGACGGGAGTGTACATTGGTAGAACTACTTTGGAAAACTGTTTGCAGTATCCTTTAGAAGGAGACTGATCTACCCTACAACACAGCAATTCCGAAGTGCACTGCATATTTACCCTGGAAAAATGCTTATTTTTAAGTTCAGCAAAAGACATGTCCAAGAATGTTCATAGAAGCTTTCTTTACAGCAGCCCCAAACTGGAAACAATCCAAACTTCCATCAATAGGAGAGTGAATAAATGAAATGTCATATATTCACAAAATGAAGCTACTGATACACACAGATGAATCTCACAGACATATCGACGGAAAGAAGCCAGACATAAAGGAGTACACCATCTAATATCATTTATATGAAGTTCAAGAATAGGCAAACTTCACCTATGAAGAGACGAGCCAGAATAGCCATTATGTCTGGGGCAGGGATTCACGTGGAAGAGGCACAAGGATGCTGGGAATGCTTTGTATCCTAATGTGGGTGGTGGTGACATTGGTGTTGTGTACGTGTGTACACACACATGTAAAATTTCACCAATCTATGTACACTTAAGATTTGTGCATTTTTTTATTTTGCTATTAATATATAATTACATGAGCAACATTATGGTTACTAGACTCCCCCTATTATCAAGTCCCCACCACATACCCCCATTGCAGTCACTGTCCATCAGTGTAGAAGGATGTTATAGAATCAGCACTTGTCTTCTGTGTTATACTGCCTTCCCCGTGTCCCCCCATGCCACCCCCACCCCGCTACATTATGTGTGCTAATAGTAATAGCCCTTTTTCCCCCTTATCCCTCCCTTCCCACCCATCTTCCCCAGTCCCTTTCCCTTTGGTAACTGTTAGTCCATTCTTGGATTCTGTGAATCTGCTGCTGTTTTCTTCTTTTAGTTTTTGCTTTGTTCTTATACTCCACATATGAGTGAAATCATTTGGTACTTGTCTTTCTCCGCCTGGCTTATTTCACTGAGCATAATACCCTCTAGCTCCATCCATGTTGTTGCAAATGGTAGGATTTGTTTTCTTCTTATGGCTGAATAATATTCCATTGTGTATATGTACCACATCTTCTTTATCCATTCATCTACTGATGGACACTTAGGTTGCTTCCATTTCTTGGCTATTGTAAATAGTGCTGCAGTAAACATAGGGGTGCATATGTCTTTTTGAGACTGAGAAACTACATTCTTAGGGTAAATTCCTAGGAGTAGAATTCCTGGGTCAAATGGTATTTCTATTTTGAGTTTTTTGAGGAACCTCCATACTGCTTTCCACAACGGTTGTACTAATTTACATTCCCACCAGCAGTGTAGGAGGTTCCCCTTTCTCCACATCCTCGCCAACACTTGTTGTGATTAGTGCACATTTTGTATGTTACTGAATACATTTTATACCTAAATAAAAGGGTTAAGAAAAAACTGTCCATGAAGTCTGAAGTGATGTTGGTTTTCTTTTGATAAATTTCTTGAGTCAGTGAAATCTACAAGTTATTTTACTCTATAGAGGAAGAAAAAGGCACTGTTTTGCATCTGGCTCCCATTACCTGGCTGTGTGATTTTGGACAAATGGTATGTAACTTCTTTGCATCTTTGTTTATTTGTTGACACATTATCTGTCCTGTCCACCTCACAGGGTTGTTGTGAGGGACAAATGAGGTTTTATGTTGGGAAATTTTTCACACAATTGCACAGGAATATTTGAATGTAAAGTGGCAGTTCTTTTTCACAGCCTTCCTCATTTCCATCATCCCTGCACACGAGACTGAGATGCAAGGCTCCACTGGGACAGACTTTGTTGGTCAGTGGCTTCAGCTCCTTTGGCTGTTTCTTCTTTCTGTGAGATATTAGGGAAGTAATACTCATTTGCTGCCTACGCAAGTTCAGAAGTCAGGTAGGTTGGTCAACTAGCATCAATGTGTCACTTAATTTTTCACATGACCAAGTAAACTATGGATTTGGGGGAAGATATCAAAATCCAGTTTTTAACTAAATTTGTGCTATGCAGGTCTGGTTTGGGTGGTGATTTCTCACAGTGCTTAATCACATTCAGATCTGTGGTTTGGAAAGAGGTGGTAGCCAGCTTGTAGTAGTGGAGAACTTACTGCTTCAGGGAAGTTTTCTGGGAACTTATGCTTCAATTAGGTTAAATCCCATTTTTTTTAATGGTGTTGAGTGACAGACATGCAAATTCACATTAAATATTAAAAGAAAAAGCCCAATAGAGAGCTTAGTATAGAAGAAAAGTGGTTAGTATATCAGCATTTCAGACCAAGTCATATTACTTTTTGGCTTATTTCTGGATAAATTTAGAACAATTTATCACTATTATCATTTACCCCAAATGAAGGATTATGATTTCCCAGTTCAGTGCAGGCTAGTACATCCTCTGCCTCAATTTGGAGGGATGGAACCACTCCATGTAAGAAGGGAGAGCTAGACCCAGCCCCCAAGGGCGAAGATGAAACAGCCACTGGCAGGAGTTATAGATTCCACCTGATGTATTACACCAGCATAGATCAGTTTTAGAGGTAACATTGGGGGACTTTTTGACTCTTGACTTTTTTTTTGAGACTCTCTATGTTTTTTTAGGAATTAAGCACCCCATTACATTCCTGTACTTTCCATTGTTAATTTTGTTTCTGAACCAACAGGCTCCCAGTGGAAACCTGACACCTTCTGCTACATATATTTTGCTTTAAAATGAATCTTTGAGTCTATAGCCCTTTGCCAAGGGCAATCATTAAGTTTATAAAAAGCCCTGTGGTTCTTAACTTCACAAGCTTAGACACTGAAGCAGCAGTCCTCATATGAATCTAGGCGTTCCAGTTCAGAGAGCCAAAATGATCCAGGGCTGTAGTTTTCATTGGATGGTTTTTCTAAAGCACAGTAGGTTTTACGATTACTTGGGTTTATAACAGACACATGCCTTTTGTAGTTTGGAAAAGCCTTTCCTTTTTGTTAATACATTTGCGAGTTATATAATTCCAGGCTGTGTATTTTGCATGTATAGATACACACACCAATAAAAGTTGAACCTTCATTGCAACACAACCTGTCCTCTGTTTCTTGGTCTTGTTACTTAACCTACTAATTTCTGACTACTGATCCAGGTTTCTGCACCATTCATTTCTTCACCATTCATAGTTAACAGTGGCTTCTCTAAATTTCAGTTTCTCCATCTGGGATATGAGGGGTAATAGTAATAATACTAATTTCATGGGGAGGGGTTCAGGATTACATCTGGTAATATGTGTAAAACCCTAAACAGAATGCCTGATGGCAAATGGTTGCCATTTTAATGATCAGTTCTGCCAATTTCAATGTCCTAGGAGTTAGAAGCGGGAACTGAGGGCAGTAGTTTCCAGTAGGCAGATTCCACTAAACAGTCCCACAGGGAGCCTCAGGCCCGCCCTCCATGGAGAGGAGCTGGTGCAGTGCCTAAGCATTAGGGAGGTGGAGCTGTTCTGGTTCTTCAAGGATGAATGAAGATGGATCGCTTTCTCTCTAGAGCTCTGTTCTCTGCTGAAATTAAAACTGAGATTTTCATTTTTCTTATGAAAAATTTGGGGTGGTCCGTTCAAAGCATCTTGCTATTTTTCTAACTTTTGCCCTTTCATCTGGGAAGGACACAATTCTCCTTTGGGCATGACAAGGTAGGTGTGAGGCCAGCAGGTTGCCTGCTTTCCTGTTGGTGCAAACATGATAGTTAAAATATTGCCCACCTCTGTGGTTTCAGCTCAGCAGGCCCAGGCTCTCCTTCAGTTTGCTTTCCGTCTGCCTGAAAACAAAGAAACAAAACCAGAGCCACAAATGCACCACAGGAAAACTCTCTCCCTCTGCCTTTGGCCCAGTCACCTCTGTTCACGGACTTGCACGCCTTCCTCAGGCTCTCTGCATCACGCTTGCCCTGTGTTCCGAG
Source organism: Smutsia gigantea (assembly GCA_032199065.1). NCBI lineage: Eukaryota > Metazoa > Chordata > Mammalia > Pholidota > Manidae > Smutsia > Smutsia gigantea. The sequence goes on along the minus strand of JAVSCE010014675.1, from coordinate 88,016 downwards.
GAGTAAACGACCTTCTCTTCCTCCTCACCCACCTTCAACTTCCACGACTCAAAGCAGCAGCTGTCTTCCCTGGCGGGCCCCAGTCAAATCGCACCTCCCCCTCCTGCTTGAAGCCACCTTCCACAGTCAGAGATTTCAGGGATGGTTCAGCCTAAGATCTCATCTGTTCTCTGCTGCTTTCAGAAAACACTACTGCCTGATCTGACCTGCAGCTGGATCTCAGTGCAGTTTTCCAGGTTTACCTATTTCTTGCCTCTCAGTTTTCTTCTCCTTCATGCTCCATTCACCTAGTTATTACTTGGTTCTAACACCCAAAAGTCAATTTGAAAGTCTCATATTTGGGCAAGCTTGGCAATAAGCCTATTCCTTCAAAGTCATGCATCCCTGAGAAGGAGCAGCCTCCTCTCAGATACTGAGCAGGGTCTCCTTTAGTTATTTTATTTCTTTGATTGTGTAATTGAACTGGGAGCTGCACATGGAGAAAACCTTCGCTTTCCTGGAGAGGTCTCTTCTGGAGACCTACCAAATATTTTTCCTGGCCATTTTGTTGTCAGAGAGATGCAACTTAGGGCTTCACATCTGGGAATAAAAATTACTGATTTTTATTTGGACTTTTTTCTGTTCATCTAAGAAGTCTTTAAAAAATTTTTTTTTTATTAAGGTATATTGATATACACTCTTATGAAGGTTTCACATGAAAAAACAATGCGGTTACTACATTTACTCATATTATCAAGTCCCCACCCATACCCCAATGCAGTCACTGTCCATCAGAGTAGTAAGATGCCACAGATTCACTGTTTGCCTTCTCTGTGCTACACTGTTTTCCCCATGACCCCCCCCAACCATGTGTACTAAACATAATACCCCTCAATCCCCATCTCCCTCCCTCCTGACCCACCCTCCCACACCGTGTCCCTTTGGGAACCACTAGTCCCTTCTTGGAGTCTCTGAGTCTGCTGCTATTTTGTTCCTTCAGTTTTGCTTCATTGTTATACTCCACAAATGAGGGAAATCATTTGGCACTTGTCTTTCACCACCTGGCTTATTTTACTGAGCATAATATCCTCACACCTAATAAGTCTTATAAGGCCATTCTCTTCTTGGAGCTCTTTCCCACTTATAATGAACAAATTATAGTTCTTTGTTTCATATCTGTCTCCTATTTTGGGCTGTAGATTGCATGATAGAAGGACTATGGGCATTTTGCTCATGGCTGTGCCCATCTGTCTTGCCAGGGGGTTTCAGCCCCAGGCAAGTTCGCTATGGATTCAATGTGACCAAAGAAATTGACAGCAGAGTGTTCTTTGGGGTGAAAGGGTTTATTACCCAGCTTGTTCTCCCAGCAGTAGGTCAAGCACTAGCGTCTCTGCCTCCGCCCAGAGCCCCGGGCCGAGCTCTCTATACAGCACAGTAATAGCTTATTGCCTAAAGGTGTGGAAGCGGTAGCCTAGCAACAGGCCAGTTACGTCATCAGGTGGTTTAAGTTCAGTGAGGATCCTGGCCACAGGAACCCCAACTTCCCCACACAGTCCTTACAATGCCTGGCCCAAATGCTTCTTGATGGACAATTGGCTGCAGCAGAGCCCTGATTCTATGTAAGGGAACAGAGAAATGGTGAGGAAGGAGAGGGTAAAGGGGAAATGGGCCCCTAAAACAGGTTACCTTACCAGGTGTCCCACATTGAGAGAGAAGTAGAGCAAGCCTCAGGCCTGAATTTGTTTTCTTCCTCAATGGGGCCTGCCGAGAACTGGCTACTGAGCCCTGTGAAGGACTCAGATAAGCAACATAATAAAAATCATAAAACACAAACCAACTTCCTTTCTGTGGTGGCAATATTATAACACCCTAAAATAGAGAGCTTTTGAATTATTTTGGCTACTCTTCTGTTTAAATTACTTGGAGTCCATGAAGAATGTCAAAAACTAAAGTAAATTAGGGGACCAGGAGCTAGCTGTAGTGGGGTTGTAGGTCAGATTTCTCTTGTCCTGACTTGAAAATCCTTCACTGTTTAAATCTCTTGTTTTCCAAGCCATAACTATAGTGCTGGACAAGAGATGAGACACCTAGACTTTATTTAGCACTTGACTGAAGTGTGATATGACTTCAAGGCCACGCTATGTTCAAGTACAGTGGTTAGCTATTACTCATCTCCAATGAAGTGGGTAAGTCTGAGGTGACAGTGATGCCGGCGTTCTGGTTTGCAGAGTCGAAGAATGAACTTAGCAAACACCCAAGGTAGGAAAGCCAGGGAGAGGCTTCTATTTAGAGATACAGTGTGAGGACAGAGCTCCTGGCTTGTGCCAGGAGGGGACAAGAGAGCCCGGGGTGGTATGTTGTCTAGGGGATTTATAGGCAGTTGAGGATTTTGGGGAACTGATAAAGGGCTTAGGGTGTGGACTTGTTAAAAGTGGCCTTAGGATGTTTGTCCTTGATGAGATATTAAATCCCTTTTAGCATGCTAAAGTGAATCTTATACATGATTACAAACAATTAGCATAGTAAAAACATGGGCTACTTTCCTTTATCTGGGGAGTATCAACTGATCTCACTGAAGAATGACTCTAGAGCTTAATGTTTAACACAGAATTTTGGTAGGGAGTTTCCTTGCGTGTAGTTACATTGCTCTGACTGTAAATATTGTGCCTTGCTTTTTCCAGAGGCCCTCACCCTACTCTGTCTAAGCCCATGGTCCCTGTCTCAACAGGAACTTCAAGGCAATGGAAAGGATGTAGGACAGAGCCAAAGAACCTAAAAAAATGTAAAGTTCAGGGAAAATTATAAAATCTCCTTTTCTGGGGATATTTAGAAAGAGGGCAGAGCTCCATTTCCCTAAGATCAGGGCAGTAAAGGGTAGTTCTGTGTGAATGAGGTAGCCACTTAGTCTTTGCATTTCAGTAAAAATAGCAAGACCACACTTGAGGAAAGTCATATGACGTAAAAAGTACCCCCCTGGGGCTCACAGCGTAGGGGTCCCTTTTTGCAGCTCTGTCCTGTCCAAGTGAAACTAGTCCTGTGGCCTTTAGAAACTCCGTGCTCAAGGCTTATCAGTGACTCTTGCCAAGCTTATTTGAATTCATGGGTGTTAAGGCCTAAGATTTCGCAGACACTTAACCTTGTTGAGGATGGTGCTTTCCTACTGAGGAGACAAGAAAGCTCAGTCACACAAATGTATCTTGTCTCCACCAAACAGCATTAACAACAAAAGAAAAAGACGACTACAACCTGGGTGGAGTCAGGTAAACCAGGGTTTAAATTGCTTCTGGCAGTGGCAAATCCTATCTTTATTCATAATGCTTCTCAGTTTCACCAGGGACGTCAGGGTCATCTCCAAACCTGGGTGACTTTCTCATGCGTCCTCCTGGGGCCTGTTTTGTCACCCACAGGCTGAAGCGCCTCTTCAGTGGGCTGAACACCCAGGCTTACTCACAGAACATTTGGTGACTAGGGTGCAGAGGGTGGAGGGGACGTTTGCACATGGCTTTCCCTGACCGGTGGTAGTAATTGCTCTTGGAGAGAGGAGAAAATCTAGGTTTTCTTTGAGATTCCCAGGGCAGAGATGGCAGTAATGAGGTGTGACCTTACACCCAGCCAGATTTTCCACCTGGCCCTCGCTTTGGGAGCAATTTCTCGTCTGAGTGGAAATGAGTATTAAGGGCCAGAGGCAGTGAGGCACAACAATAAAGGGCAGCTGGGGCTGGGCCAGAGGTTTGATGACTCTCGGCAGTATTTCCGAGGGTGGAGGCCCCCCAGCCCCTTCCCAGCCTTCTGGAAATGAGGACAGGAAGAAGAGCTGGCTTCAGTGGAGACCCCTGGAGGAGAGAAGACGCCAGCCCAGTGCAGAGAGCCTCCCCTGCCTTGCCGCCGTGTGAGATTCCAGAGGTGCGGAATAAGGGTCTTCTCTGTGCCTCCACCGCTCCTGGGCTCTACACATTACCACTTTTGTCATCCTCACGTACTGTCAAGTAGATGGGGTAGGTGAGGATCAGAGAGCTCCAGCAACTTGTTCAAGGTCACACAGCAAGCAGGTAAACATATTGGACTCAAGACTGACTCAAGGATGTTTCTCAGACTCTACTGTTCTTTCTATGAAGAATGTTTATCTTTGTGTCTCCCTCTTTTACACAAGGTTTACACAGAGACTACCTCCCAGAATAAGAAACATTTGGGCGTTACCTGATTTATTGACACATGCACTTTGCGACCCCACAGAACATTCTGGCGGCTGCTTGGAGCTACAAAGGAAGCAGCTGCCACTGTCTGCCCCATGGGCTGGCTCGGTGATCTCCTTCAGTCATGGAAAGTCCCTTCCCCAGATAGACTGGTTTTCCACTGGCTTCTCCTGCTGCTAAAATAAAACCCGGCTAATCCCTCAACCATCCAGCGTCAACAGGTGGGGCTGCCTCCACAGCATTCATCGGAGGTGTGAAGAGGTTATTTTTTATGTGCGCAGTTTGCGCCTCTGGCTGCCACATCTCTGTCCTGCTCCAGCTGAACTGCTCTTATTACTTGTGTGCCGCTCTGCCAAGAGCCTCTTCAGGGTGTTTGTTTTCTTCTGGTTACCTTCCTGCTGAACTCAGCTCTCAGAGTTACCTTCCCTTCTCTTTTAAAGAAGTCCGCGAGTTTAGGTGAAAGGCGCATAGGCCTTGTGTGACACATGGACGAGGGACCAGTCAGCTACGAGAGACTCTGGGCGCCCCCCACCCCAGGGTTCCCATTAACTCCTCAGATCCTTGTGTCCTCCAACCACTACAGAAAGAATTAGCAACGAGTTCATTTGGAATTGATATTTATGAAAGCAGGTCTGCGTTTTAGTCCTGCTGCAGAGACCAAAACTGAGCACAATGTGTGAGTTTATAGCACAGATGTTATGAGAAAATGGCCGAGAATACGGCAGATTGATCCATCCTTCTCAAGACAGGGCCTCCTCTATTTCCACAGACCTATTTCCCACCCAAGCTACTGAACAGGTAGTGTGTCTTACAAAGCATTCACTACAGGCCACAATGTCACGTGACCAGACCGTTCACATTTCCTTAGTGGATCTTTTTTGGATCTGAAACCATTAGCACATTAAAATAAAAGAATTTGGTCAATTTGACCATCATTAAACCGATGCAAAATTGGTTTCAGATGTTAGACTGACACAACCATTTGGTGGGTGGCCTTCATATGGCCTGTGGAGGTCAATAATTTTTAAGGAATACAGAAAAGCAGAAGAACAATGACAAACCTGGGGCATTTTAGAAAAAAAAATCACAAAACGTTTCATTAAAATCCTCTTTGTGTTTTTAAAATCAGCGAAAGTTTGCTATTCAAAATTCCAAAATGTGGTCTTGAACATTATGCAACTATGTTAGAGACAGAGTAGTACATTTTTTTAAAAAAAGAATGCCTGATTGATTTCTCTAATGCATGATCAAGACAGCAGGGGTGAGAAGTGACTTCAGTTTCCCAGGCAAATATACACAGGTGTGCCCATTTGTATGTTTGTTTTCCCACTGCATCATACTCCAGGTAACAAGGAGGCTTGGCCACAGTGGGGCCTCTCAGGTCCGAGCCGTCAGACAGTGTGAACGTGGAGAGGGATGCTGAGTCGTTCAGCACCTTGCTGGGGAGAGAATGAGAACCAGGTGCAGCCGGGAGACCATCCTAAATCAGCTGTGCTCTTGGCAACTCTCTAGAGAGGAAGGGCACAATGCACTCCCTCTGAGAGTTACTTCTAGAGAAGGGCAGGGAGGAAGTGTGGAGCCCCTGATGTGCATGAAGTGACAGGCGAGGGGCTTGGCTGGTGGCAGGGAACTCCTAGTGCAATGCTCCTCATTAGAGCACTTATGTCTTCACCAGCAGGGATGCGAGCACAGAACCGAGCTGTTTGAACTGCAGGCAGGAGGAAACATCTGTGGCTTTGCTGAGTTTGCTCCAGGAGCCCAAGTCCTTGAGGTGAGGTCTGTTTGCTTGATGCTGTCACCTGTCTCTTAGCACCGTTGGTCATTTCTCTTGCTCCTCTTGCCGCTAGAAGAGTTTCCCCTGTTTCTCCTTCCACCTTGGAGCTGGTCTGTGGGGTAACAGGGCCTTCCCAAGAAGGCAGAGCCTGAGTTAGGGGATCAACACAGAGCGGTGAGACAAAAACACCAAGGAAGAGGCCAGCCGCGGAGCCTGCTCCCAGAGCCAGTTACCTGTTGGGGGGAGTGTGCGACAAAGCCCAGTCCAGAGTCATTCTAATGGAGTAGGGAAGCCCCCAGCGTTCCTTCCAAGGAGGTGACTAACTGGTGCTTCTAAAACATCTACCCCAGGTGGGTGGGGCCTTGAGGCCACCCCCCTACCAGACTCTGAGGAACTCCCTTATCCCAGGGCCTTGGGGAGGTGAACTGGTGCTTTGGGATGTCTAGATGTTGGCACGGTGCAAAAGGGGCCCACCTAAAGTTTCTGGGCAGGAAACCTGAGCTGCTTGCTGGCCTTGCTGGGCATGGAAGCAGCTGGACAGAGGAGTGCAGCCTCATTTTGCCATTGCTGGCGGACGCCAGGCGAGGATCAGAGGGGTCCCAAGAAAGCAAGCTGATTTGGAGGCAGCTTTTATCCCTGTGTAGCTGAGAGTTGCGAACAGAAGGGGCTGGGTGTTTCCTGACTCTCACGGCGAGCCTCTGTGCATGGCCGCACCTTCCCTTCTGCCTCCCTTCTGGCAGGTGTGAGCCTCCCTACAGCTCCTCCTTCCCCGTGAAGGTAGCAGAGCCCGCGCGCCAGCGGGTGAGTGGAACAGTTGGCAGTGGTGACTTTGCTGCAGCCCCAGTATTTCTCATGAAACAGCACCAAGATGGATCGCTCCCTCGCCCGCTCTTAGAGTTGGAGCCTCAGAAGACGGGGATCTGGTCCCTCCTAACCGCATCCAGGTCATCATCCAGGGTCAACAAAACCTGGCGCGACAGGGGCAGAGGAATGAAAGGAACGCACGCTCCCGGTCATTTTCTTTCCCCTCCTTCCTTTCAGACTCACACGGACTGAAACCACAAGCCTCCTAAGTCTGCCTTTCTCCTGCGGCTTTCGCAGCTTTCTGCAATGCCCTGCTCTTAACAGGCACTTACTGTAATTACATAGTTCAGTTACTAAGTAATTCAAATATTTGTCAGAAGTCTATCATGTGCTATTCTAGATGCTAGAGATACAGCTTGGAATGAATGAGATAGCGACCTTCCCTCCTGGAGCTTACATTTGAGAGAGGGCTTCAGATGTGAAGCCAATACATGAGTAGTTTCGTGTGTTAGTAATATGTACTAAGGACAAAATTAAACTATGGAGGGAACACAGAAGTATGGGATGGGGAGAGAGAAAAATATTTTGGTAAGATGGCCAGGGAAGCCCTTTTTGAAGGGGACATTTGGGTTGAGACCTAAAGGAAATGAAATCTTATTAATAGAATATTGCTGTACACTCAGTGTACCCTCCTCCTCCATTTTCAGGCCCCTCCTACCACCACTCTCTCCACACGGAACCCTTCACTCCACTTCTCTGGTCTCTTTCTTTCTAATGAAGGTGACTATCAAAAATAAAGTTCTAAGGGATGGTGTTTAAAGGGATTGGTTAAACTTCCCAAACTGGCCACTAGTGGGTATCCCTGCTCCACTCAAGGTTATAGGGCCGCACAGGCTGCCTATAGAGGGCAGTGTTGGGAGCCCAGAAGGACCACTAGCGTTAGCTGCCAACTGAAGCCATGTATAATCACCCTGGACTTCTAATTTGGAAAATTCAAAACTAGGATGAAAGGATGCCAGGAGTTATCACCCCGGGTTATTCCAACGTGCCTGGCTTCTGGGAAGATGTTTGGGCCAAAAAAAAAAAAAAAAAAATGGAGGGACTATGGGAGAGATTTGGAACAGATTGGTTAGAAGGCAAGAGGCCTGGCTGCTATCCTGAGCCACTCCAGGATTTGTAAAACAATTGTAGGATATTCAGTGAGACTGGAAGAGGGGGTGGCATGTGAGCAGAGCACAGGGAAGAATAACTTAATGTTATAGAAATCTGGGGGGGAATTCCATGCATGTGAAGTCTCATAACCAATTCATCCAACTCTTAAGGAAAACCATCTTGTCGCTCTGTGTCTTAAAATATTGAAGAGTAAAAGGAAAAGGGAAATAAATATCTGAAGGCTACAATGTGAAAAAAAAATCTGTACATTGAATTACAATGAGGAATTGGAAAGGGAAATTAGAAATACAGAAGAGGGTGTAAGGAAGAGGGGGAGGAAAAAAAAACACAGGATGTGGACAGAGAAGAAATTAACAAGAATATATTATAAACTCACCAAGAATGAGAAGAAGAGGGCAGTGGCAGAGAGGAAGTGCCAGATGTCATGATCATCAAAGAAATCGAGCAGGATACACTCCCGATTCTTCTCTCGGGATTCAGCTGGGGTTCCCTGGAGGAAGGTGAGCAGGATGTGGGTGTGCATTCCCACAGTTCAACTGTTTAGAGGGCTGAGCATCCAGAAAGCTACAAAAATGCTATTAGATGCCTGGTTCAATAAGTCGGCTTCCAAGAAAAATTCATCCACACAAAAATTTGTGTACAAATGTTCACAGAGGCATCATTTATAAGAACCAAAAAGTGGGAACAATCTAAGTGTCCATCAACTGGTGATAGATAAATTGTAGTATATCCACACAATGGAATATAATTCAGCAATAAAAAGACATGAAGTATCGATAAATTCTACAACATGAATGAATGGATAAGCCAGACTCAAAGGCACATATTGTATGATTTCATTTATCTGAAATGTCCAGAGCAGGCAGATCTAGAGAGACAAAATGTAGATTAGTGGTTGGCTGGGGCTAACGAGTTAGGGAGAAATAGGGAGGGACTGCTAACGGGGGCAAGTTTTTTCTGGGTGATAAATCTAAAATTGATTGTGGTGATGGAGAGTTGAGCCTTCCTCCCTGTTCTGTGTCACATATTATCACTAGTTTCCTAGGCCTCAGCTTTCCTATCTATGAAATGGATTTATAAATATCTGCACCTACGTATCTGTTTACAGTGGTGATTATGATGGGAAAAATGGACAGCTACAATACTCCAGGGTTTTGCTCGCCTTCAACATCCACTGGGATAAGGATCATAATAAAACACATAACGATGCTCAAATCTCTAGTGTATGTAGGGTTTACAGTTTACCTGGTAATGATGGCAACATGCCATTTATTGAGCATTAGGTGTGGATATTTAAAAACCATCCTGTTTAGAGAATATAAAAAAGATAAACATCAACACACATATGAAGAGAGGGAGGTAGTAAGGTCAAAAAGGGAAGACAGAGAGAACCTCTTCTTGGAAAAGAAAACTGTCCTCTTACCTCCCAGCTGCTGAGATTCTGGAAGAAAAAATACAAGGCGGCAGCCCACACCACAGCAGTGGCCACGATGCAGAAGAGCGGGATGGGGAGAACCTTCTCGGAGCTTCGAAGCTGTCGGCGAGAAACAGGTGCTGCCAGGCAGCATGCACTACAGCGTGGGCCTGAGGCGCTGCCGTGCCGCCAGCGCCACGCTTACCTTCATGATGATGTAAAAGGCCAGGTAGAGCAGCAGGTTGCAGATGAAGATGCCCAGCATGTAGGAAGCAAAGTCCCGGGGTCGATAGATCAGTCCAAAGAGGGCACTGAGCACAGGGAGGAGATACTTTGTAGCCATGAGGGTGGATTTGTAACATTATTGGCTTTTCCATTCCCCAACCCCATTTTGGGGATTTTGGGGGAGGGGGTAAAAAACACTTTAATATAAGTAACTTAATTTATTATGTCTCCCTCAGAACTTTCATTTTTAATGATTGTAAGGTTCCCAGACATGGATACACTATAGAAATTATCTTTCCTCTCTGGTTGAAATAGTTTTCCCTCTGCCCTGCAGTTTTCCATGTCTACTGTCATGAAGACCCCAACAATAAACGAGTAACTTCAGACATATTTTGCTTCTTTTTTTGCATTTAAGATTAATTCATCAGACTAGAATAGTAGAATTATCTCAGTAATTGGCTTCTTTACACATATTATCAAATTTTTGCTAGCTTGTCCATGGTTTTTAAATTAATACTAAAGTTTATTTTGGTTGAGGTGTAGTCTTAATTTTGTTCCAAATTTCTGTTCTGTTATAACAAAACTATTTATTATGTATCCCTTTATTTCTTTGTTTTGAAAAGCTTTTAAATAAATAAACACACACATATATATATGGATTTCTGTCTTTTGCATTCTGATTCACTAATTTTTTTTACTGAAGTATCATTGATATACAGTCTTATATTGGTTTTCAATATACAACACAGTAGTTCAACAGTTAAACACATTATTAAATCCTCACCCCCCTAGCGCAGTTACTATCTCTTAACATAGGAAGATGTCACAGAATCACTGGCCATATTCTCCATGCTGCACTGCCATCCCCGTGACAAACTTGTATTGTGATTGAAAACTTTGTGCTCCTTTATGCCCTTCAACCACCCACCCACCCGAACCCCTCTCCTGTGGTAGTCACCAGTCACTTCTCAGTGTCTGTGAGTCTACTGCTGTTCTGTTCATTTTGTTTTGTTTTGTTTAGATTTCACAAATAAGTGAAATCATACAGCATTTGTCTTTGTCTGCCTGGCTTATTTCACTTAGTATAATACCCTCTTGTTCCATCCATGTTGTCACAAATGGAAGGACTTTTTTCTTTTTTATGGCTGAATAATATCCCATTGTGTATATGTACCACATCATTATCTACTCATCTATTGATGGACATTTAGGTTGCTTCCATATGTAAATAATGCGGCAATAAACATAGGGGTGCACATATTTTTTTGAATCAGAGATTTTGTTTTCTTCGGGTAAATACCTAGAAGTGGAATTACTGGGTCATATGGTATTTCTATTTGAGGAACTTCCATACTCCTTTCCACGGTGGCTGCAACAATTATTATTGTTTTATAATATGTTAGCTTATCTGTTTAGACTAGCTTGCACTACCCAATATGGTAGCCACCAGTGGCTACTTAATAAAATTAAATAAAATTGAAAATTCAATTCCTCAGTCACACCAGACACATTTCAAGTGCTCACTAACCACATGTGGCTAATAGGTACTATATTGGGTGGATGGTACAGTATAGAACGTTTACATCATTCCAGAAAGTTCTACTGGATAATGCTGGGCTAGTCACTATACACCTCTGCTCCTCCTTCCTTCTGGTAATCTGTTTTGGCAGAGACCTTTGAAAGTTTTGCCTAAGTATGCACATAAATTTCAGAATAAAATTAACCTAATTCAAATTCTAATTATAAATTTATACATTAACTTGAGAACTGATATCTTCACAACAGTTAATCTTCCTACCCAGGGCATGACATTTCTCTTCATTAATCTAAGTTTTCCTTTATATCTCCTAATTAGGTGATTACATTTTCTGCAGAAAGATTCCTCACATATCTCAAAGTTTACTCCTAAGTATTTCAAATGTAAAGCTGTTATTAATGGACTTTTTGTTTATTTTGTATTCCAACGGGATTTGTTCTATATAATATGGGGAATTCCTTCTTCGTAAAATTTGAATTCTTCAGTATACCAAAAAGCTTTGTTTACCTTTCCCTCAGATTCATCAATTATTAGCATTTTGCCACATTTGCCACATCATTCTTTTCTCATTCAGTGTGTGCACACGTGTGCGTGTGTGCATCTATGTGTGCATGTGTGCAAACATACATATACATACATCTCTGTTTGAATATACACACACACACACCACATTATTCCTCTTCAAGACTATATGAGTGTGATTCCTTTAAAAATAACATTCAAGGTCCACATTAGATCATACCATCTCTTATAATGTCCATGGGAAACTGAGGATGGAGAAACTGAGAAAGAGGTAACCCCCTACTGGGTGATCGTAGCATTAGTGTGTCATCCCACCTCGTTTATCCCCGCAGTTTGGTTTGGTGTCCCACAGGGCACCCGAGAAGAGAGAGGTTGCCTCCCTTGTCTTGCAAGCAGATTGTGGGTTTGGATTTGGTTATGAGGGGCAGGGACAAGCCAGGTGGCGCTGAGCGCTGGGAACATAGTCATCCGTTGCTCCTTGTGAGGCAGTTGATCGCTTTTCTCTGACCAGCACTCTGCACCCTGTCCCACAGGGTCAGGACTGTGGGGTCTGCCCCCAAAGGGAAGTCAAAAAGAGCGCTGCAGGTGACCAGTGTCAATAATCACCCATTTCGAGCTGTCCCCAAGTAAAGGAGGGCCCTTCACAGCCAAGGACCTTACCCTGAGGTAATCCCTGGGGCAACAACATCCTGGGTTTCTTTCAGAAGAATTGGGCCCCCAAATAAGATGTGACTAGATTCTGGCTTCCTCTGAAGGTGCTCCTCTTTTTTCATTCCTTTTATGTCTTTAATGGGGGCAGGAGTAAGGATGACTGACCCAGAGGCGCACATTAGCTAAAAGCCACTAATAAAAGCAGCCACACTTAGTTATTCTGGGGAGCACTAATAAAATGTCTCATTCAAGTTTTTAAGCTGAGAATAGGTTGCCTAAAATTGTTACACCGACCAAAAATATACGTCTGCTGTACTGTTCTATTTTGAGGCCATTTGAGGAAAAAAAGACCAAGATGATAATGAGGGAAAGCAGAGGAAGAATGATATAGGTGGACTAGGAAGAATAAGGCCTAGAGGGAAAGAAATAGGCAGGCAAGAGACTTGCTTATAAACACACACACACACACACACACACACACACACACACACACACACAGTAAAAAGAGAAATGCCTACTAGGTAACCCTTAGGGAAAGTTCTACAAAAGAATTAAAAACTATGTTGCATTCCTGCAACTATTGCATAATATCTATCTATCATCAATCTATCTATTATCTATCTATGTCATCAATCCTCTATCCACATAGTTAAAACAAATTCAATGTTTCTGTTGTTAAGCAAGTGAACTCATTGAATCAATGTATTGAACCCAATGCTTTAAGAGAGACCATTATATTGGTACACAGGGCTTCCCAGTGCATTCTTTACAGGAGAAGAAACACCTTTATTTTAAGTCTCTAGGGCAAGCACAATCCTACACTTTCCTTAATGTCAGATTTCTTTATAAACATGACAGCGAAGGAAAGCTAAACCACAATGTTACAGACATCAGTGAAGAGAAAAACACGTTTTCCTATGACTACTTACAAGGACCAGTTAACCAGGTTCCCCAGGATGAGCAACACCATTCTGTCCTGAAAGGAGGAAAGAAAATATCAAATGAGAGGCTGCACATACTGCTTTTCTTTCCACCTACTAGAGGGGAAGCATCAATTACGGGAAAACAATTGCCTTGGTGAAAAAATTTTCCTATGTTTCTAACAGAACTGCGCTTACAGTTGGACACTAATCTTTTATGAGGATTGAATGGCCATGCCTCTGAAAGCAAACAGGCATGACTTCATCTCTCCAAGAGAAAAGGTTGGCAGTAAAGCAGGGCGCTTGCTGTTTGCCGCCAGTGTTTGGGGCAGCTGGGCAGACAGGGCCCACTTCCCAGTGGGGAGGCTGGTGGTCTGTGCTGATTCCTTGGTAGTCAGGAGAATTCTTCTCCCAGTGTTATGTAATCAAGGACTGTTCCCCTGGGTTGTGTTACGCAGTGGGCTCTAAAGCAGCTCTTGGGACTCAGCTGTTAAGGAACTGGTTTTCTACCCATTGCTCTGGCTCCAAAGAGGCCCTGCCACACCTCGGCTCCTGGTCTGTAAACACATGGCCTTAACATTAAAGTTATTGGTAAGGGAGAAAATGGAGACAAAAGTCCATCTCAAAGCAAAATTACTGTAATAGAGATTAATTTACAACCTGCTCCTGCTCCTTTACATACAACTTAAAACTTTTAGGTGCTATCTGATCATACTTTAATTTACATGGCCATTCATCTACTATTTAAAGTAGTGATTTTCTGTCTTTGTGGGTGACCCATCCCACTTGGAGGTGGTATCTTCATTAAAAAAAATTAATTCCCCTATCAGAATGGCCCAAAAAACACTGACAGCACCAAATGGCAGCAAGGATGTGGAGCAACAGGGACTCAGTCACTGCCGATGGGAACGTGAAAGGTTGCAGTCACTTTGGGATACACTTCGGCAGTTTCTTAGAAAACAACACATAATTTTACCATAGGATCTGGCAGTCATGCCCCTTGCTATTTACCCAGAGGAGTTGGGTATGCCCACACACAACTGGCACACACATTTTCACAGCAGCTTTGTTCATCATTGTCAAAAACTCGGAAGCACCCAAGATGTCCTTCAGTAGGCGAATAGGTAAGTAAAACGTAGCACATCCAAACAATGGAATATTGTTCAATGTTAAAAAGAAATGAGCTATCAAGCTATGAAAAGACATGGAGACACCTTAAGTTCATATTATTAAGTGAAAGGAGACAGTCTGAGCTGCTAAATACTTTATTATTCCAACTATATGACATTCTGAAAAGGCAGGACTATGTGGACAAGAAAAAGATGAGAGGGTGCTAAGGTTAGGGAGGTGGGGGTGGTGGAGATAACTGGGGGAGCACAGGGGACCTTCAGGGCAGGAAACTGCTGGGTATGATGCTGTAATGGTGAACCCATGTCCTTATACATTTGTCAAAACCCACAGAATATACAACACCAAAAGTGAGCTGTAATGTAAACTATGGACTTTGAGTCACTAGGATATGTTAGTATAGGTTTATGGACTGTAACAAATGCACTGTTTCGGTGGGCCTCTTTCTAAGGTGGGAGGCTGTGCATGTGGTGGGGCAGGGGTACTTTGGTAATCTCTGTATTTTCTGTTCAATGTTTCTGTGGACCTAAAAACACTAAAGACCTAAAAGCCTGCTCTAAAAAAATAGTCTGTTAAAAGAATGCCTGTGTCAAGTAATGTAAACAAACAAACAAAAACATTAATGACCTCTCATGGTTCAAAGCAAAGGCATGCTTAACTCAAAATACTCACAGGTCCTAAGGGGTTTTTAAGTTTACATATGAATAATCTCTCCAGCCTCAATTCCCCCAATTTTTAATGCCTGTTGTTTCTGTCTCAGTTCTAGAGGGCTCAGATTCCCGCATCCCTTCACGTGAAGATCCTTCTGATGATAAACCAGGGGGCAGTACTCAGCAAACGCCTGTGTGCCAGCTCTGACCACGCCGCGGAGTGATGGCTGGGCAGTGGCTCAGAGGAGGTGTGCTGCCTCCCCAAGGTCATGGCCAGTGAGCCAAGATACAGCTGGGACTGGGGTCCTGACCCCTCTGCTCAGTGTAGAAATGTATAATATACTGAAAACTATAATGGAGAATTTTAAAAACTTGTATTTCTACCATGAAGTGATAATCACAATTGTGAAAAGTATTCTTGCTCATTGTAAAAATCTTAAAAATCAAATGTATAAAAATGTGGAAAGTGGGAGTTCCTAAAGACAGCACTTTGGGGTGACCTCACATCCCACTTTGCTCAGGACAGTCCTGGCAAATGCCTGCTGTCCTGGCATAATTATTAATTGGCAACCCTTTCACTCTCGCAAGTGATCACAAAGTGATCCCTCTTTGAATAATTATATACAGGGACATCCTGTCTCGATCCTCCCCCAGAGCAATGATCATTGCTTGATAGTTTGGTGTACAGATATTTTTCTTCTTTATATACTAGTAATAGTTCATGTACAAAAATGGAACTGTCCCAGCTTGTTTTTTGTGAGTGAGAAGAGTAACTAACACGCACCTTCCCCCTTCCTGGACCTCAGCTACCCTGGGCCATCTGGCCTTCTAGATTTAGGGAGCCCGAGTGCCTGCCCCGACCCTGCCCCTCCTACTGTCCCCTTCTTCCTTGGAAAGGGCCAGGGAACTTGGGAGCCACACGTACCACATACAGAGGCCGGCTGCACTGCCGGATGCAGTCCGTGTAGAGCACCGCGGCGGCACGCTGGAAGATCCCCAGATCTGCTGATGACATAACGCACGGTAAGCAGGCTTAGTCAGGATGATACAAAATGCTCCCACATGGCCCCAGCTTTTGAGGCCAGCCAGGCTGATGCCATCTTCAACTCATAAAAATGGTGCGTTGCACCTAATAGGTTAGCAAAAAATGTTTACTTTAAAAACCAGAGCCCATGGCCTCCTGTGCTGCGATGGAAGGTGTCAAGCAGATGGACACAAGTAACAAGCGCTCACACATAATCTGGGTGCAGGCAACCCTTCTATGGGCTCCTTCATTTACTTTCCTTCTGTTGACAAATTTTCTCCACTGGTGTTTCCTTTAGAGCAGAGATATCATGGGACCCTTCCATTCACCTTAAGGCATCTGCTCTCTCTAGAGGATGGGAAATCTGAGCTTATAAAAATTTGAATCTGTATTTCTCAGTGTGGTTATAAGTCCATCAGAATTGAACCAAGAGATAGTGGAGTTTCCCAAGCATGATCAGCAAGCCTAAACTTGTACTGAAACACAATCAAAGGAATGTTAGGTAAGATGGGAAGAAAAGAACAGGAAAGATTTTTTTAATGCAATCCTTCAGAAGAATGATATGAGTGTGCGTGTTTTAAGTGTTACATGAACCCCAACTCTTCGGGCGAGGTCTGTCTTTCTGTAGGTCACACTGGAGTCTGCCCAAAGCAAGCATTTCAGCGTGAGTGGGCCCCCGGCTCTGCTGTCACTGCCGCTCCTCTTCAAGGCTTCCCCTGGTGTCAATCTGACCGTCAGTCCCTGGACTCACTGTAGTGAGGGGGGGTGGAAGGGAGGGGTGCGTGCATGCAATAGCCCAGAAGAAGCACACCACAGGCTGGGCTGGGGTGCATTGTTGGCTCTGAGCTGCCGTGGCTCCCCCTCCCACTGTCCTGCCCAACCTAGAAGGGCCATGCAGGGAACAGAGCTGGCAGGACAGCCAGGCAGGTTGCTTCATCAAGAAAGCAATCTAGACCCCTGGGGAGGGTGGCGGAACATTACCTGTGTCAGACACATCTGTATCAGTGGGAAGCAGAGAAGAAACGAGAAGAAACGGATGTGTGAGAAAGTAGCCAAACAGGTAAATTTCTGGTCATTTTATTTTTCACTCAAAACAGCTGTCTTTAATTTTGTTTCCTGATCATAAAAGTAATGTTTGTTCATTATAAAGCAAGCATCTTTCTGCCTGTCTCAAACATTCAAAAGTTAACTGTTGCTCAAAGAGTGAATCAGACTTTTCTGTGTACTGCTGAGCATCTCATGCAGTTGGCAGCCCGTCCTCTGTGTACTCCATCCCTGTGGTCCTCGTCTGGGACTCTGGCTGCGAAGCAGTGATCTGGGCATGTAGCTCTACGGTTTTCTGTCTGACTTACGAGTTGCTCTGCCTCATCAGTGCTGCCTTCCCTGTGTCACGTTTATTTGCAGTTGTGGCCTGAGGCCAAAGAGAAAGGAGTAGTCATCCAAGAAGGCAAAGGCGGCTCATGAAATGGGCAGAGCTTGTTGCCTGAACCACTGTCCCCTAACCCAATTTTTTGCCTTTGGACTAAATAAATTTAGATACAACCATTCTCCCAATGGAATGGTGAATTTTCCTTTGGACTCTGATAAATCTGTAACTACTAGGGGAAGACTCCCTGGGTATAGACACTGAAGACATGCAGTTAATCTCTACACCAGCTGTCTTCCGTGTGTCCTTCCGGCCACGTCTCAGGGTCCTGCACCATGCCCGGGGAGGCTGGCTGTGACAGTGGGCCCAGAGTGTTTATCTGCCAGGTGCGCTGTCTGTGGGGTTGCCTCAGGCTGGCCTTGTCTCAACCAACGGTCCTTCTCTTTTCAAAGTGACTTCCTCTCCACAGTGTTCTCCCTCTGCCTTCGGTAACCATTTGCCCCCCTTTGGGCTTATGGAGAGTAGAAGCTTCTCTGCCTCTAACCCCGGGTTTGGGCACACGGCTTTCACTGTCTGCCCCACCATGCCTTAGGAACAGTCCTTTGTGAACCGAATCTGTTCAGCTTTTGTGTGTGATGTCTTTCTCCTGTTGGGACCCTGACAGACTGTTACATGATCATAATATAATACATTAAATTTCTCTTTTGTAAAAAGGTAAACTAATTCAGTATTGCACAGTTGTGTGGTACACAGGTATAAATATATTAAAAGCTCCTTATGTATTAATGGTTACTACTGTTACATATCTGTTTGTTATACATTTCTTCTTTTCATTTTCCTGTGAATTGCTTCCATTCTCCTGTGAAATCTCAGACCCCTGCCCCCTTCTCCTTGGCTCGGGATGACATACAGACCTCATTGCCACTGACAATACACATTGTCCCATGTCTATGACATTTTCCCAACACTTTCTTCCTTCCTTTTTTCTTTCTTCCTTCTTTCCTTCTTCGAATTTAATAGCTTTTAGTCTGCTTTATGACTTTAAATTTATATACATATGATATGTGGGTTTTTATTTACAATCTTGCTTTGGGCTCTGCAAATATTAGGGGTAGGCCTATGTACATCTATAATGATTTTCCTGAAATATACTAAAGAATATTAAAGTCTGACTTCCGAGACCTTAAAATGACAGGTGAAATTTAAATGCTCTAAAATGATTTGAACCTGCTCTCATGCATGATGAATGACCAACAGATCAGAAGCTGATTCCTCTAGAACACTCCGCGTTCAAATGTGACACATTCACATTGTCGGGGCAGTTTGGCAGGCGTCCTGCCTCTAAGACTGGCAAGTCGGTCTCAAAAAGTTCCAGTCCCAGATTTGAAAATAATGTATAATTCATTCTCGATAACTATTTAGCATGGTTAGAGCGCTGCTCTTTTGAATACTACAAACCAAAAAACAATCCCCTAGGTGGAACTAGTGGTGTGAGGATCACAGTGTTTGGGAAAAGCACTTTCAAAGTTCCATGAATTGTAAATAAAGCATTTGGGACTTGGAGCTGGAGGGGTGCCTCAGCTCTGGGGTATGGCAGTGTTAGCCTCTTAGTTGAAAACAGAACTGGTGATAACAGTTTATTACAATCTTTTATGGGACAGGAAGCTCTTGGAGAGAATATATGCCCTTAGACATGCATGGAATTGAGAGCACGTTTGTGATGACCAGTTACATTTCTGTTTAAAATAAGTGAAGACAGTTCTTTCTCAGGGTAAGTTAATCAGTGTGTTTAGTAGAGTAACAGGTGACTCACCTATCTTGCAGCGACCCATGTAGTAGATCTGGGTGCTGAGGGCCAGGGAGGCCAGAACATGGACAGCAGAGAAGATGAGCCAGAACCACACATCATTTTTTCCAAACACCTAGGAGTACATTGGAGCATTGGAGGTTACCTTCATCACGGGGTTCTTCCCAGAGAACTGACTAAAATCATTCTGTCTCTCATGGAAGCCTAAGGAGTCAAAAACCGAGTTGTGCATGTCTTGTGGTTCTTCCCCCCTTCTCCGAGCAACCAGGGATCTTACTGCATCCAGGGCAGGATAAAGAATGGCTAACCGGCCAAATGAGACTGGAAAAGAGAAGGAATGGGAGGCAGCAGAGCAACAGCAGTGCAGGGGCGCGGGGCCAAGGTGCGGACCCACGCTCCGCAGATAACTACTGACAGCCAGCACTTGTGTGTGCACGGTTAGAAAGTGCTTTCTTTGTTTTAAGTCGATGTCTCCAATCAGCTTGTCCATCTCTATTCCGATCTCACATGAACAAGGTCCCAGCTTTATATTAAAACTCTCCAGGGGTAGTTTGACCGGTGCCTATAGCATTATTTAACATAACTAGCTAAATAACTAAATAAAATGCCATAAGTGGACCCATGGTGAGAATGTGTCAGGATTAGGATGAACTCAAGCCTGTTCACCTGACACCCAACAAGCAAACAGAAACCGTCAGACCTCCCAAGCGGACCCTTTGGGAACGCCTGGCTGAAGGCTGTGGTGGGGGACGCACCACTCCGAGGACGGTGAGCGTGATGACCACGGCGAAGGACGCGTAGGCAGCGTAGGCGCTGGCGTTGATGTCAGGGTGGCGCGTCTGATAGAGCTTCAGCATGCAGAGGCCCGCGATCATGTACATGAAGGAGGTGTCTGAGGGCACGGGGAAGGAGCCCAGACAGTCAGGATCCCACAGGCGACCGACAGATTCCTCTTCAGCCTCGGAAACCCCCTCCCTTCAGGCGTTGGAGGATTTGCCGCCTTCAGACTGGGCGGAGGCCTCCAACATGCCAGCCTCCCCAGCACATTCTTTGGGCAGACCCCACAAACTCCCTTCTCAAACCCTCCAAGGCTCTTCCTAGTTCACAGAATTAAAGTATCTGATATGACAGATAACGGATGATCCCACTTGCAGGGGTATGTGCATTTAAACGCTGGTATTCATCAGTAACAAAAGAGCCCCCAGTGGTGAGAGTTAGGGTGGGACAATGAAAAGAATCCTAGCTGGGTGTAAGAGGTCCTTCTCAGCTCCCTGAACCACAACCATACTAATATTGCTGCTCACATATAGCTGTATAACCTAGGGAAGGAACACCGCTAGAATCAAACGTGGCTTAGCTGCATGAGAATTAGGGAAAAGCAAGTTAAAACAACAACGCAATGTCCCCTGTCACTCAAAAACGTAGAAAAATTTAAATGTCTGACAATAACACATGTAAATGACAATGTGGGGAAATGGAAGCTCTCAGGCAGCTGGTGGAAGTGGGAATTAATACTCCACAGAGAAATTGGGAAGTTTTTGGTAAAACTGAAGATGCATAAACCAGGTGACCCCCAAATTCTACTTCTAGGTATCCCAGGGGCCCTGCTCACGTGTGCACAAAGAGACAGATACAAGGATGTTTATTGCAGTGCTGTCTGTAATAGCAAAATAGTGGCAACATCTAAATGTTCAATAGAGGGACTGATAATGTATGTATATATATTTTTTTGATAATGTATATTTTTATTATAGAATATGACAATCTTTAAAAATGGATGAACTGGATGTTCTTGATTCAATACTGATAAATCTTGAAAACATAGGTTGGATGAAAAGAGAAGGCTGCAGACCACAGTGTGGTGAGTTAACAATAATTTCCTACAAATGTAGTAAAACTATAATAAAAATGGAAGGATAAATGCAAAATTAATCAGTTATTGCCTCTCCAGAAGGAGGGGCTGCTGTAAGTTTGGAATGCAGTTCAAAACAGGACTTCAACTTTATCACAATGTTTTATTTCTTAAAAAATAAATTTAAGGAAGGAAGAACAATCCCAAATGAACAGTCTAAAGTCACAATTATTGAAATTGGGAAAAGAAGAACAAATGAGCCCCAAGGTCACCAGAAGGAGGGACATAATAAAGATCAGAGAAGAAATAAATGAAATTGAGAAGAATAAAACAATAGAAAAAATCAATGAAACCAAGAGCTGGTTCTTTGAGAAAATAAACAAAATAGATAAACCCCTAGCCAGACTTATTAAGAGAAAAAGAGAATCTACACACATAAACAGAATCAGAAATGAGAAAGGAAAAATCACGACAGACCCCAAAGAAATACAGAGAATTATTAGAGAATACTATGAAAATCTATATGCTAACAAGCTGGAAAACCTAGAAGAAATGGACTTCTTAGAAAAATACAACCTTCCAAGACTGACCAAGGAAGAAACAGAAAATCTAAACAGACCAATTGCCAGCAACGAAATTGAATTGGTAATCAAAAAACTACCCAAGAACAAAAACCTCGGGCCAGATGGATTCACTGCTGAATTTTATCAGACATATAGAGAAGACATAATACCCATTCTTCTTAAAGTTTTCCAAAAAATAGAAGAGGAGGGAATACTTCCAAACTCATTCTATGAAGCCAGCATCACTCTAATACCAAAACCAGGCAAAGACCCCACCAAAAAAGAAAATTACAGACCAATATCCCTGATGAACATAGATGCAAAAATACTCAACAAAATTTTAGCAAACCGAATTCAAAAATACATCTAGAAGGTCATACACCATGATCAAGTGGGCTACATCTCAGGGATGCAAGGATGGAAAACATTCGAAAATCCATCAACATCATCTACCATATCAACAAAAAGAAGGACAAAAACCACCTGATCATCTCCATAGATGCCGAAAAAGCATACAACATAATAAAGGCCATATGTGACAAACCCACAGCCAACATCATACTTAACAGTGAGAAGCTGAAAGATTTTCACCTAAGATCAGGAACAAGACAGAGATGCCCACTCTCTCCACTGTTATTCAACATAGTACTGGAAGTCCTAGCCAAGGCAATCAAACAAAACAAAGAAATACAAGGCATCCAGATTGGTAAACAAGAAGTCAATCTGTCACTATTTGTAGATGACATGATACTGTACATAAAAAACCCTAAAGACTTCACTCCAAAACTACTAGAACTAATATCTGAACTTAGCAAAGTTTCAGGATACAAGATTAATACACAGAAATCTGTTGCTTTCCTATACACTAACGATGAGCTAACAGAAAGAGAAATCAGGAAAACAATTCCATTCACAATTGCATCAAAAAGAATAAAATACCTAGGAATAAACCTAACAAAGGAAGTGAAAGACCTATACCCTGAGAACTACAAGACACTCCTAAGAGAAATTAAAGAGGACACTAACAAATGGAAATTCATCTCATGCTCTTGGCTAGGAAGAATTAATATTGTCAAAATGGCCATCCTACCTAAAGCAATCTACAGATTCAATGCAATCCCTATCAAAATACCAACAGCATTCTTCAACGAACTGGAACAAATAGTTCTAAAATTCATATGGAACCACAAAAGACCCCGAATAGCCAGAGCAATCCTGAGAAGGAAGAATAAAGCAGGGGGGATCTCGCTTCCCAACTTCAAGCTCTACTACAAAGCCACAGTAATCAACACAATTTGGTACAGGCACAAGAACAGACCCACAGACCAGTGGAACAGAATAGAAAATCCAAACATTAACCCAAACATATACAGTCAATCAATATATGATAAAGGAGCCATGGATATACAATGGGGAAATGACAGCCTCTTCAACAGCTGATGTTGGCAAAACTGGACAGCTACATGTAAGAGAATGAAACTGGACTACTGTCTAACCCCATACAGAAAAGTAAATTCAAAATGGATCAAAGACCTGAATGTAAGTCATGAAACCATAAAACTCTTAGAAAAAGTCATAGGCAAAAATCTCTTGGACATAAACATGAGCAACTTCTTCATGAACATATCTCCCTGGGCAAGGGAAACAAAAGCAAAAATGAACAAGTGGGATTATATCAAGCTGAAAAGCTTCTGTACAGCAAAGGACACCATCAATAGAACAAAAAGGCATCCCACAGTATGGGAGAATATATTCATAAATGACATATATGATAAAAGATTGACATCCAAAATATATAAAGAACCCATGCACCTCAACAAACAAAATGCAAATAAGCCAATTAAAAAATGGGCAGAGGACATGAACAGACACTTCTCCAAAGAAGAAATTCAGATGGCCAACAGGCACATGTAAAGATGCTCCACATCACTAATCATCAGAGAAATGCAAATTAAAACCACAATGAGATATCACCTCACACCAGTAAGGATGGCCACCATCCAAAACACAAACAACAAATGTTGGCGAGGATGTGGAGAAAGGGGAACCCTCCTACATTGCTGGTGGGAATGTAAATTAGTTCAACCATTGTGGAAAGCAGTATGGCGGTTCCTCAAAAAACTCAAAATAGAAATACCATTTGATCCAGCAATTCCACTCCTAGGAATTTACCCTAAGAATGCAGCAGCTCAGTTTGAAAAAGACATATGCACCCCTATGTTTATCACAGCACTATTTACAATAGCCAAGAAATGGAAGCAACGTAAGTGTCCATCAGTAGATGAGTGGATAAAGAAGAGGTGGTACAATACAAAATGGATTATTATTCCACCATAAGAAGAAAAGTCCTACCATTTGCAACAACATGGATGGAGCCAGAGGGTATTACATTCAGTGAAATAAGCCAGGTGGAGAAAGACAAGTATCAAATGATTTCACTCATCTGTGGAGTATAAGAACAAAGAAAAAACTGAAGGAACAAAACAGCAGCAGACTCACAGAACCCACGAATGGACTAACAGTTACCAAAGGGAAAGGGAGTGGGGAGGATGGGTGGAAGGGAGGGACAAGGGGGGAAAAGGGGCATTATGATTAGCACACGCAATGCAGCGGCGGGGGACATGGGAAAGGCAGTATTTATAGAGAAGACAAGTAATGATCCTATAGCATCCTACTACGTTGATGGACAGTGACTGTAATGGGGTATGTGGTGGGGACTTGATGATGTGGGGAGTCTAGTAACCATAATGTCACACATGTAATTGTAGATTAATGATACCAAAAAAAAAAGATTTAAGGCAAATATTTTGAAATGTGGGTATTGCTCATTCTGAGTGGTGAATGATACCGTTTTCTATAGTTTTCTCTGTTAGAAGTGTTTTCTAATTAAAAAAATCAAATATGACAGAGACTTTCTGTGAAGCTCTCAGCTAACAGTCAGAGGCTAGACAGAGCACAGATGGGTCTGGGGTGGGTCTCATTGTCTAGAGGTAATCCGGTCTCCTGGGCTGCTGGGGTGTCTCCACCCAGGCCTGAGCTAACCGGCACACAGGGAATGATCCTGGATGGGCCTCGTGATGGTTTAAGCTATGGAGGTGTGAGGGGACATCATCTGGGGGTTTTTGGAAGAAGAGTTTCCTTGCTCTTAAATGAAGGCTCCTGGAAGCCAGCTCGCTGTCTCCTCCAGACATGGTGGGAGGTGGAGACAGGAAGCCAAGACCTGCTGTAGCTATTTTTGCCACCACCAGTTCCCTGATTGCCTGAGGACGAAACGAACATGCAGGCTGGGCACCACGGAAGGGATCACAGAGAAAGGGAGTCAAAGCCTCCAGATAAAGCAATCACAAGCCCTTTCCACCTCTGGACTTTCAGTGAGCTGGTAAACATTGTTATTTAATCCAGTTGAATTGGCTTTTCTATTACTTTCATCCCAGAGCAGTCTACCAGCTAAATTAGGCCAAGTTAAATGGAGGGACCTTTCCAGGTGGTTTCTATCTGACCTGCTGCGTAATACTTAGTTTATGGCTGGCCTGCAGATCTAGCCATGGGATCATTATTCAGTGTTGAGTGTTTACTAGTGTAAAAGGTAGTCAGAAAAGACAGTGCAGCATGTGGAAACAAAGCCTTATGGCAAGGTGCCCTCAGATCACTTCAGCTCACATGCAATGTCACTTAATTCTGGCAAACATGGTCTTGGCACTTTGGAGAGGGTCCCAGAATAAGACCCCTGTAACTCCAATCTGTGTAGCTGATGTAAATTCTAATTACCAAACTGGAAGTTGGAGTAATTTGGGCAGACGTGGTAGCAGGCACTGAGCACTCCTTCCATGATCAATGCGATGCCCATGGCATAGAAGAGGCCAAAGTGTTTGGGAATCCCATACTCCTAGAAAAGGAGAAAGTGTGGTCAATAGAAAGATAGCAATTAGAAGCCGAGCACAGAATCTGGAAGCCCATGCTTTAGCCTCCAGTGGCCCATTAGACATCACCGAACCAGATGTCCCTCCCCTTGGCAGATCCTGTTTGGAGCCATAGCCCTTCCCAGTTCCCACCTCCGATTTAGCCACTCTTCCCTCACCATGGCAAAGACGTCTTTGGCCTCCAGGGCTCTTCGATGGAGAATGTCCCGGTGTAAGACGATCAGCAGGAAAAGGAAGCCCAGGAGCACGTGGCCCAGGTTACTGAGAATGTTGTTGAAGGCACTGAAGGGATAAGAGAGAAACCAGGAGACAGTCAAAGCCACTGAAGAGATTCAGAAAATGAGCAGTGCATGAATGAGCGGGTGAACTCAGCATTCTGGGGGTTCCACATAGCCTTTTCATGAGATTTCAGGGATGGAAAATCATCAGAGATCTTCTTTAGCCTTACTCCTTCCTTTGAGGATGCTTAGCCTGTGATAACGTGTCTGTTTCCTCTCTAGGATGCCTGCTTGGCTTCCCTAACACCACCCAGTTCTTTCTTGTCCCATGGCACTGGCATAGAATGAATCCTCGGAAAGAGCTGCTCCGAAGATGGGCAGTTTGGTCAAGTGCTCCAGCTACACTGTGAGAGGGAATTCTTGTAGATGGGCCCATGTTATATGTCAATATTCAGCTCTGTAACTGAATTTCAGGGTAAGTGTCAGCTGGTCACAGCCAGCAGCTTTATTTCAGGAAACCGAGGCTGGTTCAGTTCTGGAACAAGAAGCCAGTTTCCCAACTCCCACACAAATGTTCTTTCTGTTCCACTACATTCTGGTGGTTGGAGCATGGCCGTGGAGGCAGCACACCTGGCCTCAAGTTCCGATGTCACTAACGGGTGAGCACCTTCAGCAAGCCCTTTTCTAAGCCTTAGAAAGGGGTGGGCGTCCTAATAACCCTCTCTGTCTCATGAGGTTGCAAAACAGACGGAATGTGCTCCCAGCTCACAGGCACGGACCCGTCATCCCAGCAAGAGGCCTGGGGCTTCCAGACACACCCCTGCCCTCTTCTCAGCAGGGGGTCCTCAGGATATTCCCTGAGGAATGACAGAGGCATCCTGGTCTCAACATCTTTCAATTTCAGTCCTCTTTGCCCTTGACTGGGGTTGTTTTTAGTAGTTTAAAAAACTGAAATCACAGTACCAGACAGAAAGGAGCTGCCAAATGCCTCACGGGTGGCCAGAGGACTGGGCTTACCTCAGGACACCCAAGGGGTGAGCACACAGGAAGTTGTAGTAGCAGATGTCCTGGTTGCCGGTGACATTTACCACCTGCAAAATCAGGAGTGGGGAGAGGAGATGCAGTTTTTCTCCATCCCTTGAGCCCAGCCTGAAATCCCAGAAAGCAGACGCTGCTCACAGGGATACACGGTCGGTGATCCCCAGGGTAACCAGTGCTCTGCTCAGCAGGGCCTCCATCATCATGGCCAGCTTCACACAGCCCAGGCACATTTCCTTCAAATGCTGCCATCTTGCTTTGAACCAAAATAGTCTGTGTCCCCCATTCCATGGTCTCAAGGTGGAATTCATGAGTAAGTTTCCTTCGTTCTCATTATTTAACAGGAGTGTGCAAGGATGCTGACACTGTGACCTGCCATGTAGGACCACCATGACAAGTCCTGTTTTCTAGACGAATGCTGGGAGGCTAAGGAGCCGTCCCATCCTGTGCATGGAAATGATAACCACAGGGCAGGCAGACATGGGAAATTTTGTGTTCCATTTTTCCTATTTATCACCATCTCTACCCTAAAGAACCTTTCTAGATGACAGCACAGCTGTATCTTCTGACAGGCCCCAAAGTATTAAGAGAATATTTAAATTATAAACAGTGGTGGTCACATCTAATTACATAGTAAGTACGGAGTTGGCTAAATACTATTAGACCACTGGGTTTCAAACTTGGCTGTACATTGGAATTATTGGGGGTTTAATCAATACAGATGCCTGGTTCCACTCTCAGACTCTCTGACCTAACCACTGTGGGATACAGTTTGGACGTGGATTTTTAAAAGCTCCCTAGGTGATTTTAATGCACAACAAAGTTGGAGAGCCACTGTGTTAGAAACACCTTCAGCCTCCTGCTGTTCTAAGCACGCTTTCTCATGTATAATAAATCCCAGAGAAGGTTACTTAAGTCACCTGGGCTCTAGGGTTCTATGAAGGAGCAGTTCTATGAAGGGGATTCTCAAGCTGTTTTAATTATTTTCTTTACTATCTTCTTTTGATTTTAATATCTTATTAGTTTTGTGAAGTTTTTAGTTTTACAAAAGATATTTACCCTCAGTGAGAAGGCACAGGCTAAACCGGACATGAGGGTTTTTTGTATTGTCCTGGAACTTTATTTACTTTACTCATTATCCCATGACAATCAGAAGTTCAAACTGGTGAATAACAGATGGAGTTGATAAGTAATATGACTGATGAGCGTAAGGGGGTAACTTCAGACTGGTGGTTAAAATCATGTAAGAGGTCCTAGGTCCCTCTGTGATTAAACAGGAACTAGACTTCAAGTCAAAGAGGAAGCCATGGAGAAGTACAACTGGAAACCAAATAGATGAATTCTTGGACTGAGCTCAAGTTACACATTTCTCCACAGGCCACAGCAAAGATTCCTCCCTGCAGTATGAAAGCTGGGATTCTGGGCTCGGGGCAGCACTTACTGTCTGGTAGGTGATGACCAGCTGTATCACGGGCAGCGCATAAAACACAGCAATGGTGATGATGTTCCTGTGATGGCAGAAAGAACCAGAAGTAGGTATTTCCAAATGGACAATGGAATTTTTGCTCATTTTTTAAAAAAAGAATCCTTCCTACCCAATACTCACTAGTTAACTTGCAGAAGTAATTAGACACTGTGCATTCTTACTTCTTTGGCCTTCCTCTTGTACAATCATTGGTAACCAGTGCAAATAATACTTGCTTCTGGTTTAGCCAAATTATTAATGAGGGTCTATCTCTTTAGGATGTTGTTAGACTAAAAGTAATTTGAGTGTAAGTAACGGGAGGTGGATCACATAAAGGGAAGTGATTCTCTTAGACACCCCTTTGTCCCAAAGTGATGTCCCACTATGAAATTCCATGGGACCCCCACTGTCCCTTGTTTCCCTGGAATATCTGTATCCAAGTAAAAAGGCATTCCTTCCAGAGAAGAGTGTGGAGAGCTGTCACAAGCATGGCAGCTTGGCCTGGAAGGAGGCCGATCTATGTATTTGACCTTCGTAGGTCTATTTATCATTGGCTGGTGGCATCATCTCTCAGGGTGGTTTCCAGCTACTCTGAGAAGCTCTAGGCATCTGGTCCTTGAAATCACTGGGTTCTTCCAGGAGCAAGACATGGTGAGAACAGAGAATGACTGTCATTCACTGTGTCATGTGGAAGGTAAGGACATCAGTATTACTATTATTCATTTTTCCGGAAGAGGAATCACTGTGCCTCCTAAACATATGGGAGTCTACCACCATTCTTATTTTCACTTTGTATTCATTGTATTAGGGCTGCTTGCCTTTTATAGTTTATTTTTGTTTTTCTTACGGACTGTGACATGGATCCTTGAGCGCATACGTCTCTTTCATATTAAACACAGACACCTGTGCCATAGTGGTTGTGGCTTTTACAAAGAAAACCTTAATTTTACTTAAGGGAACCATGGTCCTGGGTGGTCATCTACTCACCAAAAATAAATTTTATATTTTTTGCTGACAATTCTCCGGTCCTTCCTGGACAGATCTGACAGGTAAAGGAATACCTGGGATATCAGATAAAAAGAGAATGCAAAGCTGTATTTGGCTTTTTTGCAGAAGATACAAAGGAATGTTTTACAAATTTTCAATTCAGTCCTTCACTAGGGACTAAAATTATTTAACAAGACTTTTCTTTTAATTTTGCTTTCCCCAGGATTCCTTAAAAAATCCTAGTATCTCCCTTAAAATAGTAAGAATTGGCTGGTGTGGAATCTACTGGGAGTCTTGAATGCTTCTGCTATCTCAAGAACTGGTTTCCCAGTGTTCAGAGATGTCTGATATGTGGTTCTTGAATTATAGGATTGAAGCTGTCCAATTTCCCTTCATATCTCCTGCTGGATGCAGTGCAAGATAATAAATATATGCTATAAAGAAATGAATTTTACTCCTGAGGATGATATATACAGAACCAGGGAGTGTTACCAGCTATACCCCCTGAGGAATCTTTTCTTCCAGCTGGTGGGATCCCTTCTTCATCACCCACAGTCAGCCATTTCAGGCCCTGAGAGTGTTTTCATGCTCTGTGCTCTTTAATGCACTCGCTTTCTGCCTCCAGCAAGAAGTGCTAATTAGCGGAGTATTGCTTCTAGCCTGTACTTATTTATTTATTTAGTATCATTAATATACATGTACTTATGTTTTATCTCAAAAATTTCATCTGGGAAATTTGACTTGCCCTGAAGGGAAAGAAATAAAGGAGATGGAGGCATCGCTGAAGTTGGCTTCTGCGGAAGCTGAAGACTGCGAACTCTCTGCCTCCTCCGTGAGTGTGGCCAGGGAGCAGTACCTTGGTCCGGATGACGTTCTTATCACTCTCGATGTCTGGCATGGTGTCGAAGTCACTCTCGTCCACCGAGCTGTCTGTGTCTGACTGGCCGGGCTGCCTACCAGCTGAGGAGGACATCTGCCTGCCAGGACTGGAGCTTGACTCCTCTAAAACAGAGAAAACTTGTCTGCCTTCCACAGCCCAGAAGAACCTGTGGAGCCCATTCCTCTCTGCAAAAAAGCACGGTGCTGTCTCATTCTTGCCAGTGTCATGTTGGTAAAATCTAACTCCTCACCAATAACTCATGTTCTTTCTCTCAGTTCCTCCTCAATGGACTTCTAATTTTCCTCGTCTTCTGTTTTTATATTTAAATTGTCTATTTCTAGGGCTGAACACGTGTTAAGAATATAAAGGCATCTGTTCTGTTAACTATTTGGATGCAAAAATAATATTATACTTACATTATGTTTCATATTTCAAAATATGAACATAAATATATGAACATACACATGCACATAGTTATGTATAGCATCTACCACGTATATGTGTAAGCACACACATATCCAGCAGCTATACATTTTTGGTGGGTAAAGTATTTATACACAGAAATTCCCCACATGCTGAATCTATGATTATATAATGAAAACAACACTCTCAGGAAGAAGAATCCTTGTGTTCCCGTGAATGTTTCCCAGCGCAGATGGGAATTTGTGCAGCTTGATGAGCACACGAGCTGAGCCTACCTTCTGCTTTATTTCTTATGTTCAGATGGTAAAAAAAAAACAAAAAACTGTTCTTGCAGAGCCAGAAATAAGCAGCCTGCACTGAGCCCATATGCTTCTCAACAGAATTACAGGGCAAGAATACAGGATTTCCAGTCCCTCTATGCTGACATTTTAAGGTGCATTGTTCAAAGGCCCATAAGCGTCATGGAGGTGCATGGAAGCAGCAATGGACATCTACACTGACAAGTCAGGGATAGGAATCCTGTCCCGTTCAGGCCGTGTAATGAACACTGGAGGTTGCCATGTGAATGACTGGGTGGCCGCGAGCAGCTTCATTATGAAGTTAGCCAAAAGGAAAGATTGTCAGGCCACAGCCATGTTCACCTGTGGCGCAGCCTTAGTCTTCCCAGCGCCCTTACTTCACTGAAACCTGAGAACGAAACAGCCGGTCAGTTGATGTCGGGCTCCCGACCTTAGGCTCTGACACATCTTTCATGATTTCAACTCATCAACTCCCCTCAGGGGTCTTGAGAGTTGATGGTAGCCATTGTAGGGAATTCTGTTCAAGTGTGGCTAGCAGATCCCAGACACAGGACAATAGAACCCAAAGAAGAGCTGGAAGGAACCTTCCAGATCATTCAGCCAATTCATCTTATCAAGAAAGAGCAATCTTATGTGATGACTGCCTTGCCCACCCTCACAGTCATTAGTGACTGGATGACCCTTGGTGTCCTATTCTCTGGAGAATTAGGAAACATTTCCATAATGGACTCATTGTAGGAAATACCTATTGCCCCATAATTGCTCCCTTCAGGGGTGCTGGCAGCGATGGGCTGTGACGCCACTGTGTTTCCAGAGCCTGTTGAAAAGCAAAGCAAAGAGGCAAACACTTAATGTCCAGCTGCTAAAACAAAACAGCGCAAGTCTAAGTAGTTTGAATCATCAGGCCACAATATTTTTAATTTGATTTCTTTTTGCTCTAACAAAGGAGTCACTAAACTATGGACAGCAGGCCAAATCTAGCCTGCCACCTGTTTTTGTATGGCCCTTGAACTAAGAATGATTTTTACATTTTTAAGTGGTTGGGAAAAAAGTAAAAAGAAGAATATTTCATGATGGGTGAAAATTATATGAAATTCCAATTTCAGTATTCATATATAAAGTTCCATTGAAACAGAGCCATACTCAGTTGGGTACGTCTATGGCTACTTTTAGCTACAATGGCATAGTTGAGCAGTTGTGAGAGGGACTATGCGGCTCACAAAGCCCAACGTATTTACTATTTGACACTTTACAGGAAAAAAAATGCTGATTTCTGCCTGACCGTATTGTAGAATCACAAGAATGGAAGAGAAAGAGCATGGGTCCTGAAATCACTGTGAGGAAGGCCACCACCAAACAGAAATACCAGGAGTAAACCCTGAGGAAGGCTCTGTAACTTGAGGGTCTGTTTGTTATAGCATTTAGCAGTGCCCTAACCATAGGCTGGATGAGCCCTGAAGGAAGGAAATTACTGTGCTGCTTGGAACAATAAATAATGTCAACATGAACTGAGGATGTGGAGCAGTATGGGTTATTTTGAGGGATATTTAGGAGGTTGCATAGGCATATCTGTTGCCAAATGGTTGCTGGCAGTGAGAGAAAAATAGATGTTCCTCAAACTTTTCCATTGAAGGAAACCTTGCAGCAGGGAGAGTGAGCTCATTTCTCAGAGAGTCTGGGGTGTCATCTGGAGCCACCCTATCACAAGCATCAGAGAAAAACATCTCCCTACCTTCTCCTCGGTTATTGCCAAGATCCTGCCCCACGGAGCTTCTTAATTTTTGAGAATTAGGCAGTGCTGAATTATGAGAGCACAAACCACAGATAAACAGACATTTAGGCAGTTTCTCTGACTCTGACTTAGTGAAATAATATTTCCAGAAGCGAAGCCCCACTCATCTGCGGAGATGCACGAGAATGTTCCTTCACTGCCTCCTGAGCTTTGTCAAGGATCTGGGGTATTGTCAGGCTGGTGGGAATTTCAATCAAGTATCTTCTCTCTGAGGTGAGATTGCTTTGTACTACAGGAAAAGAAGTCTGTGAACTAACTGGTTGGTCTCTTGTGCTATTGCAGGAAATATATTTTCAGTGAAGACTCATAACTGAGGGTATTCTGAAATACCCTCGCTGTAAATATGTTTCCATCTCTTCATTGAAAACACAGTTCATTACATTTGCATCAGCGCTACAGTGCGTGTAGCACATGTGAAAGAACCAAAAGCCTGGACAGTTCGTTATTCGTCACGGTCAGCTCTTCATCCCCCTCTCAAATGGCATTTCCGCTGCTGGGCAGTACAAACATTCATGGTTTTGCAAGCCAATTTTAGGCTTTATCATGTGTTTTTACTCTTTGTGCGCTCATTCATTTTCTCCATGAAGAAAAATATTTTAACCCTAAATTAAAGAAATATTTAGTCAGGTGAGGAAAGACAAATCTGATGGCTTTGGCTACTCAATTTCCTTCCTCCTTTTAGAATCTTCACCAAGAGTTGGCTCAGCTGGACAGCCAGACCTGTGGCTAACGCAGCATTCCTGGCCGGCAAGGTCACTCCCAGGGTCCTGGGAAGGCAGACCCTGGCCCTTAATGTGTCCTTCCGGGCATTGTTCCTAGATTTGAAGATTCCTTGACATATTTCTTATTATTTAGAGACAGTAGATGATTCTCGGCCTTTCTTGAGCTCACCCTAAATATGCAACATGGTATCAACACCTCCTATGGATTTCATTCAGCATTAAGGCAAAGAACAGATTAGTTTCAGCCTCTTACATTTCAGAGATGAAATCTTTTGAGCACAACAGTGTTATGGGAGGACATTGTACATAATGGACGGACTGTGACCTCTGCTGACAGGTTTGGCCATAGTTACAGAAAAGAGCCTGAGGCTGCTTCAGCTGCTCCTACTGTTGACTCTACCAAGCGCTGCTATGCTCACCACCACTACGAGTACTGCCACTAATACTCACGCTGCTATGACTAGTACTGCTTCTGCGGTCCCTGCTACCACTATACTAACTACCACCACCACCACCACCGGCTCATGGTTATCGAAAATTTACTGTGTGTCAGACACTCTTTTCATTTTTAAACAACCCCGTGAGTTGGGTACTATGATCACCATTTTAAAGACGACAACAGGGAGGCACTGAGAGGTCAGCGATCTGCGCAGTCACTTAGATAGTGGGTGGATAGTGATTCATTGTATTGGTTTCAATTAAAACTTATATTCTTAGTTGAAAGAAACACAGGGCTTTTCCTTCAAAAGATGAATAAGTGGCAGTAAGCAGGTTACTTGCACGGTGCTCAAGAACATCTTTCAAAAGAGATAAGGAAGTTTAGGCTCATTTGCATCTCCATGTATAATCAACTCATATTTTAAAGAAATAGCTACACAACTTTGCTTTTCAGGGTGGCCCCCACTGCTTGCCAGTGAGTCCCTGGGTCATACCAGCATCTTCTTTCCGCCTAGTTCACTGTGGGGAGCCTCCCAGAAAGCCCTGTACTGGTCCCATCCCCAGGGGATGTTCTTTTACATTCCCCTCAGTATTTTACATTTTTCTCTTTTCATGCTTAAGCTCCCTTTAACCAATAACCTATGCTCTGTGTTTAAGATAATTTAAAAAACATTAAGTGTGCTAATGCATGTAGGATAACACGAAAATCATAAACCCCAGCACTTTGTCATATGGGAAATAGAAGCACATAGGAAAATGCTTGAGTTCTGTTGTGACGAGAGGTTGAAATGCTTTGTGGGAGCCAATGTTTTCGTGCGTAACCAACAGAGAAACACAAAAGCTAAAATCAAAGCAAGTGCCACCACTGTTTGGTTAGGTGACAACTTCGTTAAGAAGAAAAAGCCAGCCATGCAGGTCTGTGCAAACTTGGCTACGTCACTGATTTCTGTACTCTGCTCTGGCTTGTAACTGAGCAGGATCTGGTTCTGATGTGGTCAGTGGCCCTCCTCACCTGGAGGCATCTGCAACAACATTGGCTCTGTGATGGACAACAGCGTCAAGATAATCATGTGCACAGTTGCCAGCAACAAAGATGTTTTAACTCCGTAGACTTTTATAGGCACAATTTAAATGAGATTGGCCAACACAGGCACAGTACTCTATTAGTTTTTCTAATGTCTAAGACCTTCTTAGAATGCAAAAGCAAAGCATTTTCTCACAAACTTCAAATGTGATTGATGCTCCTGGAAGGTGACCCCTATTTATATTTAACAGTGTGGTTTTTAGAAGAAGAGTTAAACACCAAGTAGCACTTTATAGGACAGACCAACAATATGTTCTGGCTGGGAAGAAGCAAACATGCAAGGTGTGAATGAGCTCATCCTAACGAGGAAACCTGTTCTGGTATCTTTTCTCCGAGCATGGGCTCTTTACCATCTGTCTGCTTTACTAACACAGGATATGCTTGCTTTTTATGTTAAATGCTCTCGATGAGGACAAAAATTTCATTTCATTTTGAGTATATTTAGATCTTTCAGGGACTTCGTATTTGTAATTGTCCTGCTTCCCCTATCTCTGGACTTATGAGGTTGGAAGCTGAAGAGGGAGCCAGAAATAATGTGACCTAGCTGCCATGAGATTTCATCTTTGTGCCAATTAGCTACTGATCCCCATGAGTTTCATGCTTTATTCCAAAAGCTGAGGAGAAAATGGAGAAAACCACTAATCTCTGCAGAGAGATGTAAAAGTAAAATTCTTCTAGAAAAACTGAGCAAGAATAGTCAAGGAAATGCAGACAAAGAAGAGAGTCGGGAATAGAGTCTGAGAGCCCTTGCCACGGAGCCTGATGCTGGCCTGCATGCCTGATTCCTGCACACTCAACACAGCTGCTTGTCTTATTCCGGCTGGACCCTGTCTTTGCTAAGATGCTGATTCAGCAATGGCTGTAGCAAGGAAGGATTTGGTTGGCCATTTGGTCTTTAAATCTGCAAACTAGTCAGGTTTGTTAAGCTCTGTCACTTGAGGAAGTAACTTCACATATGTTGAACCCCAGGTTCACGGTGACAGCTTACGTGGTCCCAGAGGCTTGTGAGGCACGCTTCCTTTCTCTCTCCTTCCAGTCCGTAACTACATTTCTGTGCAGGCTCTTGACAGTGATGCAAAACGTGGGGTTTCTCCCCTGATAAAGCCATTGGACGAAATGTTTTTAGAGCACAGAACCTTTCCTAGTCCCCTCAGGTGACCACAGAGGACCCTGGCTTAAATACTGAGTGATGCATGGAGACATTTTTCAAATACAACTTCAAAGAGAAATGCAGAGGAGCCGACAGATTATCCAAATGCATCCTTCCTATCATTATATAATTAAAACAGAGCTGCCACCAATTTGGCAAGCTGTAGGAACCTGGTTCCATTTGCTCCACCTCAAGCATACTGCAGGTGAAAGCATCAGGCCAGGTTCCTCAGCTGTCTAGCTCCGCTTCGGTTTAGGCAGATTCCACGCAAGTCTAGCGGGGTCCCCTTCCCCTTTCAGACACCACTCCTAGCATTTTCTCTGGGCACCAGCTGCCAGGGCACTTCCTGTTGCTCTGAGCTCCACTGAGCTTCCTGTAGCTCCCACAGTCACACCGACCCTGGGCCTCGGGAGAGAAAGACATGTCTGTATCCTTGCTCCTCTCCAAGGGTCCTTCCCTGAATGTGCCCATTGGTTTTGAAATAAGGGAGACACTTGCTTCTGTCTCTTGCCAAGGCCGGTTTCTCAAAGCTGTTTGACAGGAGTAACTAGCGGGTCCTTTCCTAGGGTAGAGCTTGTCTGCTTTGCTCTGTTCTTAAGTGTCTAGTGTTGTCCCGCTACCGGTCACGTGCCATCTTTCCCGGTCGCCTCCCCGCATTACAAGCGTCCCTTATTTGCTTCCTATTGCCAAGCCCTTTGTGGTGAACATTCCTATTCCTCATCTCCCAGCTCTCTGGGATTTTGTTCAGGTGTCCTCACCTGGGCTTTGCAGCCCCTGTGTTTAAGTCAGTGATTTTCAATTGGAGGGAGGGGTGGGAGGTTTTGTTTGCCCCCAAGAGGACATTTGTCAATGTCTGGAGACATTTTTACTTGTCACAAGGAGGAAAGGTACCACTGGATTCTAGTAGGTGGAAGTGAAGGAGGTGATTAAACGTCCTACAACATACAGGACAGCTCCCGACAACAAAAAATTTTCTGGCCTGTAATGTCAATAATGTTGAGTTTGAGAAACCTTGGTCTTAGAGAAAGATGACTTCACCCTAATTCTATAAGTAGGCCTAATTGAGCTGTAGGTGAATCTATTCCTTCAGCGTGACTGGTTTAACAGTAAGTATATATTCACTCTAGGCTAACGCAACACAGATGTTGCTGGGTGCTTCTGAAAAAGTCCTTCCCTTTGGACATTGTCAGGTGAGGGTTTAGACCTGATCCATCTCCCCACCAGCACTGACAGCAAGCAGGGCTGAGGGTAAGGCAGGGACAAGGACCAGAGCCACAGGACTCAGCCAATCCTAACACCCATGCTTCTGCTCAGCTTCTAGGGAAAAGAAACTCTTTATCATATAAGTGAGTTGGAGACAAATGTTGTTACTTGAAGCCACATGAATGCACTGATGCATCTTAATTTGTTTTTCCTTTTCGGTCACTTATTGCTGCTTGCTACCTGAAGGGTGCCTCTAGCTCTTAGCTTTCACAGCCTTCTTGATCTTGGACAATGATCTGGCTTCGTCCACCATCTCTGCCTCACTGTTTAGGAGACCCTTCTGAACATGGAATCCCTTTAGTTGTCATTACAATAATAAAATGACTTTACTCATACAATAAAAATAACAAACTATCCACTCACAGAGCATCGATGGAATCCAACCCATCAGACTTTCTAAGGTCAACAGACCTAAAATAAGAGCAAAACCTAGAGAACACTGGAGGAAAAGGAAGAGATCCAAAGAGAAGGTAAATTCCCTTAGAGAATTTATGAATGAAAGGGACACTAGTACTTAGCATTTCAAAGGCACCAAAGCAGATGTCTTTTTTAGTCTTTCATAATGGTAGTTAAATGTTATTAAATCAAATTGCCTAGGTGGCTGGCGAAACAGACATACTGACATTAAGGAAGATAAAAGTCAAAGGAAGACATGAGAAGCAACCTTCTAGCAGAAGGAGAAATGTTCCTGCTGGGTGGAATAGGGGGTCAATTTGTGTCTTTCTTAGATTCTGTGGGCTCACTTAAGTTTAGAAAACACAGAACTAAACATCTGTTGAACGTGACTTAAAAATCAAGTCTCACTTCATCCTTTCTTTTCCAAATGATCACTCTATGCCAAATAGCTTATAAACACTGAGTAACTCATGGTAATTTAGGCTTTTCAAAAATGAGGACATTTACAAAAGGTACAAACTTCAAGTTATAAAATAGTAAGTCTTGGGAATGTAATGGTAACTATAGTTAATTCTGCACTGAATAGTTGAAATCTGAGAATAAAAGCTCTCATCACAAAGAAAAAGAATTTGTACGGTGATAGACGTTAACTCAACTTACTGTGGTGATCATTTTGCAATATATGTACAAATATTGAATCATGTTGTATACCTAAAACTTATACAATGTTATATGTCAGATATAAAATAAAATGAGAACATTTAATTTTCTTAAGTTTTAATAAAAGGATGAGGCAATTGCATTCCTTTGTTCAAATTCTCAGAGTGGAGGAAAAGGCACATTATAGTGGTTGGGAAATCATTTACTCTGGATTTCCCAAAGTTATTAAACTTTTTATTATACTTGTAAGCCTCAAAAATTTCAATTTTCTAGATATTTGAGCAAAAAAGCCTCTGTTTCAATTTGGGAAAAGCAAACTCTGTATTGAAACTGACAATAATTCTTACTATAGTTCACAAATCAGCTTTGGGATAAGATAGGTATGAGCAATTTATGTTCCTAGAAAAGATTAAACTCTTAAAAAAGATGAATGGCTAACAAATGGGCTATAGATAATTCCAAGGGACACTCTAAGCAAAGGTTCTTAGGGTGAGCACTGTATCTCATTATTATCAACTATAAAAATTGGTTCTCACTAGCTGTTTTCTGTAGAAAGACTGCAGAGTAGACTACACTGTGCGATAGGAATTGAGGGAAGGTTTGGAAACTACAAAAGGCAGAGAGGCAAAAGAAGTACCAAAGGACATGTTGCCACATACTTGACATCATTTTGAATAGAAACCAGGGATTTTCTTACCATCATTGGAACCAAAGTTTCCATCAATGGATTTTCTCTGAAACCTGCAAACAAGCACATACACACGCTCCTAAGACAGTGAAAACCTCAGCATTTAACATCTGCTCTCTGTAGACTTTGTTGCAGATCTGCTAGGATCACTTTAAATGGGCCTTTGGATGTGGAAAAATTGGGACTCTGATACATTGCTGATGGGATTGTAAAATGGTGCAGCCACTTTGACAAATAGTTTCGCAGTTGCTCAAAAAGTTAAACATAGATGTATTATATTGTTATTACATATAATAATATTCTGATTAAAGAAAATTATAAATATTGATAGATAATAAATTAATGAATTTGAATATGTATGCTTATGCCTCTAAATACCATATGACCTAGCAATTCCACTTTGAGGCATAAACATACATACACAAATTCATCAATTTATTATCAGATTAATTTATTTCAGATAATTGACATACCCTAAAATTAGTGTTTTAAAGTGCACAATTCAATGAGTTTTCATATGTACACAAAATTATGTAACTGTCATTATTATCTAATTCCAGTACATTTTCATCATCCTCTGAAGAAATCTTTAACCCATTAGCAATCATTCCCCTTCTTCCCACTCCTTTACTTTCTGGCACCTGCAAATCTACTTTCTGTCCCTATACATTTTGCCTATTCTGGACAGTTCATATAAGTGGAATCATATTATATGTGGTCACTTTTGACTGACTTCTTTCATTTAGCATAATGCTTTCAAGGTTCATCTCTGTGGTAGTATGATCAATACTTCAGTCTGTTTATGGCTGAATAATATTTCATTGTATGGACATAAGTTATTGGTTCATACTTGATGGATATTTTGTTTTTTTCCACTTTTTGTCTATCATGAATAACACTGCTATAAACATTTGTGTACAAGCTTTTGTGTGGATATATGTGTGACATTCTCTCGAATATATACCTAGGAATGGAAGTCCTGGGTAGGAGGTAACTTTATGTTTAACTTTTTTTTCCAAACTCTTTTCCATACCAGCTTTATAGCAGGAACTACTTTACATTCCCACTAGCAATGTAGAAGGCTCCAATTTCTCTACATCCTTGCCAGTTCTTGTTATTTTCTGTTTAAAAAATTGTGTTACAGCCATTCCAGTCAGTCTGAAGTGATTATCTCACTGTAGTTTTGATTTGCATTTCCCTGATGGCTAATGATGTTGGACATCTCTTCATATACTCATTGGCCATTTGTATATCTTCTTTGGAGAAATATCTATTCAAATCCTTTGCCCATTTTTAAATGTTTTTTTTCCTTTGTATCTTTGGGGTGTAAGAATTCTTTATATAGTATGGATAGTAGATTCTTACCAGGTATATGATTTGCAAACATTTTCTCTGATTTTGTGTGTTGTATTTTCACTTCTTTGATAATGTCCTTTAAAAGCACAAAAGTTTAAATTCTGTTGAAGTCCAATTTATCTATTTTTTCTTTTGTTACTTGTACTTTTGGTGTCATATTTAAGAAATAATTGCCTAATTACTATTAGCAGATGTAATGTTGGGGGGGCACGGGGAGGGGTGTACAACTCAGAGAAGACAAGTAGTGACTCTATAGCATCTCACTACACTGATGGACAGTGACTGTAATGGGGTTGGTGGGGGGGACCTGATGAAGGGGTAGTTCAATAACCATAATATTGCACATGTAATTGTAGATTAATGATAATAAAATAAATTATATTAAAAAAAGAAATAATTGCCTAATCTAAGGTCACAAAGATTTACATCTATGTTTTCTTCTAAGAGTTTTATAGATTTACTCTTATATTTAGATCTTTGATCTATTTTGAGTTAATTTTTGTATGTGGTGTGAAATAGGGATACAACTTCATTCTTTTTCATGTGGATACTCAGTTGTCTCAACACCATTTGTTGAAAAGAATATCCTTTCTCCATTGAATTGTCCTGGCACCCTTGTCAAAATTGATTGACTATAAATGTAAGGGTGTATTTATGAACCCTCAATTCTATTCCATTGATCTATATGTCTTCCCTGTCAGTGCCAGAGTTCTGATTACTGTAGCTTTGTGGTAAATTTTGATATCAGGAAGTGTAAGATCCAGCTTAAAAAAATTTTTTTTCATGATTTTTTTAAACCTATTCTGGGTATTTTGCATTTCCATGTGAATTTTATGATCGTTTCTCAGTTTCTGTAAGCAAGTCAGCTGGAACTTTGGTAAGGATTGTATTGAATCTGTGGATCAACTGGGGAATTAGTTTCTATTGCTGCTGTAATAAATTATCACAAAGTTAGTGGCTTACAACAATACAAATGTATTATTTTAATAATTTTTGGATTTCGGACTTCGGAATTCCAAAATGAGTCTAAAATCAAGGTATCACCAGGGCTGTATTCCTTCTGGAGGTTCCAGAGGGACTATCCATTTCCTTAATTTTTCCAGCTTCTAGAAGTGGCCTGCATTCCTTGACTCATGACCCCTTTCTGAATCTTCAAAGGGCATAATTTCAACCTCTGCTTCCATCATCACATCTCCTGACTTTGACCCTCCTGCCTCCCTCTTATAATGACCATTGTGGTTACATTACACTCACAAGAGATAATCTGGGATAATCTCCGTAAATTTATCACATCTGCAAAATCTCTTATGCCATGTAAAGTAACATATTCACAGGTTCTGGATATTAGGGCATGGACATATTTTGGAGGCCATTATTCTCTCCAATACACCAAGTTAACAATAAATCTTTCAATCCATGAACATGGGATGTCTTTCCATTTATTTAGGTCCTCTTTAATTTCTTAGGTTGTTTTGTAGTTTTCTATGTACAAGTCCTATATTTAATTTGCTAAATTTATTCTTAAGTATTTAATTATTTTTGATACTTTATAAATGGAATTATTTTCTTAATTTCATGTTTGGATTTCTCATTGCTAGTGTATAGAAATATACTCGATTTTTGTATATTAATCTTATATCCTGCAATCTCAGTGAACCCAGGGTTTCTTTTTGGAGGTGATGAAAACTAAATAGATGTGATGGTGGCACAATCACTGTGAATATACTAAAAACCACTGAATTGTATGTTTAAAAGGGTGAATTTTATGGTCTGTGCATTATATCTCAATATATCTATGATTTTGGACAAAAATAGGTATACCATTTGGGAATGTCTATCAAAAATTTAAATGTGAATTATCCTCTTCCCCCAAAATAAGCCTCCCTTTTGAATGTGAGGTTGGAGTCAGGAAGGAGGAATGTTGGAGGCTAGATGTGCTTGTGCTTTGGTACATGTGCTTATTTAGACAGGGCCTCCTGCAGGTGTTCACTTCTGATCCCTGTGTTTCATGGAAGAACTTCTCTTCATACCTCTTTTGTTCCTAGATACAGCAAACTTATCCCTGCCTCAGGCTCTTTGCTCTTGTTCTCTGCCTGGGCCACTCTTTCCCCAAGTCCTCATATGGCTGGCTCCTTCTTGCCATTCAGGTCCTTGTTCTGAGAGGTCTTTGCTGATGAATAAATCAAATCTAAAGTACCTTCCCCAATCCAATCATTCTCTGTCACACCATTGTGTTTATTCTCCTGTCACTAGCTGAAATTATTTTCTTTATTAATTGCTTGCTTGCTTCTGTTCCCCCTCTGTACAGTGTGAGCTTGGTTAGAGCAGGGATCTAGACTGTCTTTTTCTCCACTGTACCCCTAACCTCTAGGATAGGGTCTGGCACATAGGATATGCTAACTATATATTTGTTGAATCAACAAAGCATATTATTAAGGAGGGCAATTACAATTTGTCCTGACTGTTGTAGCTGACAAATGAGGCTCTAATGAAGTCCCTTTTTAAAATAATTTTAGTAATATTAACTGGCAAGCAATTATATGGACTTCTAAAACATGATGTGTTTGGATATGTGTACTAATAGGCCTTACATTTGCCCTAGGTTTTAGAGCTGATAAAATTCTTTAGTTGAGTGATTTAGAAAGTTAGGGTGAGATAGGCAGTATCCCATGAACCAAGTAAAAGGAGTAAATGAGAGCTAGGCTAGACTGATTGCAAAATGGCTACACCTCATCCTGTATCCAGAGCCTTCAATCAACAGGTGGAGTCTATCTTCATCCCTTGAATCTAGATTGGCCTCATGGCTTATTTTGACCAGTGGAATGAAGCAGAAGTGATATCATGACACTTCTGATCCCATGTTTTAAGAAGGCCTTGTGCTCTTCTGCCATCTCTCGTGGAGATACAATAATCCAGGGCTAGCCTGCCTGAGGATGAAAGACAGAGAGCAGCTGAGGCCAGTCTAGAAGAGACACCTCGTCGTGGACCTGCCAGCTGACTGCACTCTATGACCACACGCTGCTGATATCTCTAAGCTCAGCCCAGATTAGCAGAATCATCCAGCTGACCCATAACATTTGTGAGTAAGCTTAAATATTTATTTCTGCATGTCATTGGAGGTTTTTATGGTTGCCTGTCATGCGGCATTTTTGTGGCAATGGATAACTAATACAACAATCAAGGGTTGTTTCAACTCAATGTCTGCAGGGTGGTTGAGAGGAATGAATAAGAGAACATGTATGCAATACTTAGCCCTGGGCCTGCACATTCAGTGTGGGGACTGCATAAATACTTGAATGGATTGGGGCCGGTAGACGCAAGGAGAATTGTGTTTAGGTTCAAGCTGATATGATATAAAGACCCTTTGGATTCTTAGTCACTGAGGGCAGGGACCATGTCTCTTATCAATGTTTTCATTCTGATCTCATAGCATGTACTGCAAACCCCACACATGTTAATAAAAAGGTACAGGGGATTCATCCAGCAAATGGCAGTATGCTCCAGGACTGGCTTCATTTGGTTTTTTTTGGAAAACTTTGGTATTTCTGCTTAGTTCAATGAAGGAAGAGTTTTGTGAGCATTTTCCCTCAGTCTATTCTTCTATTTAGAATGCCAAATGGTTTTTATGTCTCCAGATTTCTATTTCAGTTTGTCTATATTTGAAAAGAATCTATGCTTGTGCAATTGACTTTAGCAAAATAATCTGATAATCTGGCAGCTAGAGGTTTCAACTGAGCCTTATACCACAACTTTGAAACACTGTGCTCACTTCAGTAGGCTGAATAACAACTTTAGAGGGTGCTATCCACTTACTTATTTAATTTTTGTCTGTATGTTGGTTATGCATGCTAGATAACTGAGGAAGTGAAATCCTGTTTTCTAAAATATAAAACATCAGGAGTAGAGATGGTCTTCTTCAGACAGGCAAAAGAGATGAACTCTTTTCTTCCATGACATGGGAGATACAAACTCTTGGGAAAGGAGATTTCCGCTGGCAAATTACAGCACCATTATCCCTTTTTTTCTCTCAAGGGATATTTTACTGGAAAACTGATGCTACAATAGTAAGACAGCACCTGGTAATGTAGTATCAAAGCACATTACTCCTGCTATTTACTACACCTTAAGATTTATTATAGGTGTTGATTTTACTTTTTGACAGAACATTTAAAGCTGTTTCTAAATCTTGTTAGGAAGAACTCACCATTTCCTACATTCTGTAGGATTTACAGTGAGTATTTTTTGGTCTAAAAAAATCCCCAAGCTATCTTTCTGAGGAGGTTTCTTTCATTAACTGTGAAAATAACGAACACTCTACCAGCAC
Organism: Smutsia gigantea; assembly: GCA_032199065.1. Classification (NCBI taxonomy): domain Eukaryota; kingdom Metazoa; phylum Chordata; class Mammalia; order Pholidota; family Manidae; genus Smutsia; species Smutsia gigantea. Next base: position 43,331 of record JAVSCE010014675.1, on the reverse strand, counting down.
TTACTCTGTGCAGGAGGATAGGGACATAAACAATGCAATTATACTATTCTTTGAGATAAATTCTTATCTCATTTTTCAGATGAGGAAACTGAAGTATAGAGGGGCTAAGTAACTTGTCCAAGGTCACACAGTTAATGGCTGAGGTAGATCTGAATCTCCACGCATGAGGTTTTTCTACAGATGGGGTTCATCGTGATGTAAAGCGTAAAGCTCTAATCATGAAGCAGAGACAGGCAAAGGGGGTTAGCATTTCTTGACACTCTTCACCTACCTGATATAATGAACGAGTGCAATAAGCAGGCATCCCAAGTAGAAGGAGAAGAAGATGAGGAAACTGAGAAGAATGGATTTCACGTACACAGCTTCTGAGGGAAGAGAAACAACTTTGGTCAGGATGTCCTCAGGAGAAAAGAGGACCATGTCTGGGACAGGATGGTTTCAGTGGCTACCTCCATCACACCCATTCTTAAGTCCCAAGATATTTCTTCTCAAAGCAGCAAAGCTACTGGAGATCATCCAGATGGTATTCGCGAGTGCTGCCTTTCACAGTGATGACTTCCCAGTGGACGCTGGAAAGGGACTTGCTGCCTACAACTTCATCAGTGAGTTCCCTTCCTTTCTGGAAGGGATTTAACAGAATGCTTTGATTCTCTCTTCTATGTCAAAGGTCAGTTAATTTTCTTATAATGTTTCTCTGGAAGGATGACATTAGCATTAATTTATGTGATCGGTTTCCTGCTGGAAGAATCTCTCCACTAAATCCTACAGTCAAACTGACCTTTAATGGAAGGAACAATGGTGACTTTAAGGTTCTTTGTCCGTTGTAGATTCCAGGTTTGGTTCTCCTTTTCTGGTAAAAAAGAACAGGGCACAGTGGCTCGAATCCTTGGCCCTTGGCCTTTCATCTGAACAATTGTTCAAAAATTGTCCAGAATTAACTCTGGCTGCTGAATTTTCTTTTAACAAGAACTAGAGTAAAACTTAACCCTCAATCCTTCCAACCATCTAATAGCTCTTGTGGTTAAGCTTTATGTTTGGCCTCTGCCTGGGTGTATTTTGGTAGCACTAACTGATGCAAAGGAGACTGCAGCCTCCCTTCTTGAATGAAGAAGGCTTTACCCTTCCCCTGATATTCAGTGGCTCAGTATGCCACAGACATCTGAAGAAAACAGCTGCAACAATGGAAAGCTACCTTGTGTTTTGATTTGCATTTTCTAGCCAGTGGAGAACTTGATTTTCTTATGGTATAATCATCGAGGGGCTTGCAGTTTATTGAAGAACATTAGACATTGGCAAAACTCTAGAGCTATGTAATTAAGAGATTAAAGAAGTTCCACCTAAATATCAAGGAAGCCATGTTATACGAAATACTAAACACCTCTGTGTTGATCACATATGGTCCAGCAACTGCTGGGGGTCTGTGTTTTCAATCAACATCCTCTTCTATTCCCAAAGTAGGTAGTGGGTAGTTACCCATAGCCATTTGTACTATGCCTAAGGACTCACACAACCCTTGACTTTAGGATAAGTGTCCCATTTTGCTTTCCTACTATCTTGCAAGGTACAATTTTAGCAACTAGAATTGAGAACTCTGAATTTTCCATGTATATCCTTGTGGAAATGATGACTACTGATAAGTGACCTCATTACTGTTGGCCACTAAACCAGTCTTAGAAAATGGTCCTTGATCTGCTGTATAAGTCATTACTTCATTGTAGCGATTTGTTAAGTAAAAGGCAACTGAGTTGAATATACCTCACATGGACTGAGGGAGCACAAGACTTTGAAAAGATACAATGCACAAATGACATTTTGTAGTGAATAATACCTTTAGATATATCATTTTCCTCCCTATTTTCCCTCAAGTATCTCTCAGACTGCCTTGCAAGTCAATGCTGACGATCCTCACTTAGTAGGAGCCAGAGATGGTTGTAAGGGCCCAGGGTGAGCTCTTGGCTTCCCTTCCATTTCATTCCATTAGGTTTTTCTAAGTAGCCATGTACTCCTCTCTCCCTCTTACCCTGGATGAAGAAAGATCCTCCACAGGCATAATCTTCAGGCTTTATCACAAATACCACGAAGAACTGCTCACCTGGAAAATCCTTCTTCTGCGTAAGACATAACAATCTTATGATAAGCAGCAAGAAAGATAGCAAGAAGTCCATGGTGGTGGGGATGGGGGCAGGAAGATAGAGGAAAGAGAAGGAAAGTAGAGTTGTCCCCTGCCTCCTAACTTGTTAGAAAGGACTTTCACATACCCATGATCTATTCCAGATTATCCACAACAATGTAACTGTTACATCAAAAAAATTAAAGTAAAGATGCACTATTCTGATTTCAGTCCATCTTGTGCCCACTTGAGTGCTTGGAACTATAGTAGGCCTCATATAAAGAATATGTCAACAGCCTGTGTTTAATAACTAGTACTTGTAGGTTGAGTTTTTAAAATTAAATAAACTCAGTTTTTTAGAGCAGTTTTAGATTCAATATTTTTTTATTATTTAAATTGCTAATGACAAAATGACTTCACTAAAAATCACACAGTCAAAAATTAAATAAATAATTTAGGATAGGGAGGCAAAGACTCAAGTCAGAAGACCTGAATAGAGTCATGGCTTTGATTTTCTCTAAGTGGTTTCACGTGTGTCCCAGTTTCCTTATAAAATCTGAGGCTGTAGAAAATTAAAGACTGACTGAGAAGGTTTTAGGTCTGATGCCTAAGTTATAATTAACCTCTCCTCAGTCTTTGCTTATTTAATGAGCAGCTATATCACCTTACCCTAGATAACAATCAAGTTGCAGGGACTTGAAATAAATACCACCCCAAAGGCGGGGAGAGAATCTGAAAATTTACTGACATGCTGTGTGTATATTTTTGCTATAAAATTACCATGGAAATGACAATTTAATTACAAATGCTGAAAGGGTAAACTGCTACACAAATGTGGTCCATATTTCTTTGAACCTATCCATTCTGCCCAGAGTTAAAGTCCTCTTTTGGAAACTGGAATTTTGGTAACAAATTATTGGAATATGTTTAATTGCTTTAAATGGATCAGATAAATTTTACCCTAAATTGTCATCCCCCAGTGAGTAGGTTGGAATTTTTACCTCACCTCTCTGAGAAATCTCTCCGATAGATGCCCCCCCTGTATCATGGGTTCCCAGCATTCCCCAGTGGGAATGGGGCACCTGACAGAGTAGCCCATCATAGCCCAGGCTTTCATTTCAGGTATAGCAATTTTTTGTTTTAAAGCCAATCGGAAAGGAAAGAGATTCAAGATACACAGTGAATGACAAACCCTTTTGGATGCTGATCCAGCAGGTAACCTGACTGTGCATGGTCATTGACAATAGTGACCACAGAAGCAGTGTCTCACCTGTAGTGTGATAGCAGCTTTCCTGGTCATGGACTGATAGACACCATTAAATTCTACATTGTGGTCGAGATCATATACTGGACACTGTCATGTGCATGAGGGATAAAAAGGAAAACATCACTAATGTCATGCCACACACCACCTGGATTACAGAACAGGGGGCTTCTTTCTAAGCCAGAAACCAGGGGACGTTTTCCACTAGAACAGTCATGAAATAGTTCTCCTAAAACTTGGTAACTTGTCCTCTGAAGTCTTGATATAAAGACAATTTTTATCCAAGAGAACTGAAAAAATTGTTTTAAAAGGGTATAACACCTTTCTCATTGTTAATAATTAACACCTTATGGGACAGAAAGGGCCAAATGTTGCAATAAATTTTTAAAACACAGCAGTGGATTTCTATTTTTCTTGTGCAGCCCACAACTTGGTCTTCCTTATTCTTTGTCATGATCCTGCCTCTCTTCCTCCCTCTTTTCCTTTGTTTATTTTGGTGAGGAGTCAACTCTTCTCTATCTCCCCCAAATCAGTATGTCCAAACATAGACTGCCCACTTGTATGCACAAGATACTGTTTTTATTATTTAGCAGTTTTGCAGGAGATACATAGTAAGAGAAGGACATGGCCCCCACCCTTCTTTTTGATTTACCCTGGGACAATATAATGCTCCATATTGGAAGGTTGACAAGTTCTTATGACTCACCATGATATTCTGGACTGAGACAACAGAACATGGATAAGTCATTTCAGACCTGACTTTAATGATGACTGAGTCCACATCTTCAGGAAACTTGTACAGAAAATACTGAGAATAAGAAAAAGAAAAGACATGATTTGTTAATTTTAAGATGTTTACAAAGTTATGAACTCAAACTATTTTCGCATGAATAGGATTGTTTCCTCTAATATTAGGTACGAAGTTCAGGTGTAAACCTCAGTAAATCACCACTAATGCAATCAGCCATTCATCTCATAACATATTGAGCACCTGCTCTGTGCAGGGCTCTGTACCAGCTGTTAGGAATATAGTGGTGAACAAGATAAATCAACCATTTCATACAATATTTCCATGTCATTTTCTATGGTACTTCTTTCTCAACTAAACTTTACTACACTCCATTCCAGTTTCTACTTACGATCCCTCCAGCCCTTTGAATTAAGGAGATGCCAGATGTACCGGATGTAACATGAGACAAGATGTATTTCTGTTGTGCCATGGTGGTCATTTTTGAAATAGAAGCTGTACCTTGAAAAGCAGATAAACCTGTTCTTCAAGAATCTTAACCTTCTTCCCATAGGCAAGAATTAGTCCTAGACCCACCCCCACCTGGCTGGAATATAGTGAGATGACGTTTAGATTCAAAGACAAAGCCTTATATCTAGTCCCCTGACATATGTTCACGATTTTGGGCAGAGACATCTTTAAAAGAATTTCTCAAATATCATCAGAATCAGAAAACATTTATAATACAAAGAGGTCATGCTATTTAGCTACTTAGATTACGAGTCCACTGGAAAAATTTATTAACTCTAAGTTTTAAACATGTTGTTAGTAATGAAGACAGAGGACAGCTGCCCAATAATTATAAACATGGTAACTGGTTGAGAAGTTGACATGAAGAAGTTTGAGGAAACCAACCAAAACAAGCCCCGATATCCTAGAACACGAATAACTGGTATCACTTTCAAGGAGAGGCAAAACATGTTAAAACTTAATTTTGCATTTCAACATCCCGTTCGCTAACCTTATTCTGAGACTGGAGCAATAAAAATAGAATGTTTTTCGATAATCCAAAGCTTTCCGATGGGGGGAAAAACCACTTTAAGATTAAGGAGGTTCATCAATGCTGCTGTTTGGAAGTCTGTTCATGCCTACAACAGATGGCAGCGCTCCCAAGAACCCACTTTATTTTGCACTTTCATTTTGGAGCTTGTTTCAAATACATATAACCCAGGGCTCTTTCAAAGGTGAACACTCTGGCATTCTCAAGAGGTGTTCTTGGTTCTTAGGGGAACCAAACTTTGTAACCCAAGAACATTACTATGATTCCTGTTAGCAATATTAGGCATCTTATATATATTCCTGTGTATTATAGGAGTTGGTTTTGTCCAAGCAGTAGACATCAGCTGAAGCCTTATCTATATGCTAAAATATTATCAACCTTCTTTATCTCTAAATTACCATAAACACCAAAGGGATGTTTTTGACCTTTGCCTTGATAATCTACTTTTATCAGAAAGAAGCACATGGCAACTACCCCAAGCAATGGCTGGAATTTAGGCCAAACATCACCAGCTTGGGTCCTGATTACCCACCCAGTTTCTGTAACCTGCTCCTGTTTATAAGAACAGAGGCAGACAGTGTCGATGAAGGTTGTCTGAGAATATGCAGTAGTTTGGGGGAGTTTATAGGCATAAGACATCTTTCCTGCAGTTGAAGAGGATATAAAATTTAGGTCAAAATGTGAACAGCTAAATAGTAAGGTGAAACTTTCAAAAATATTAAAGAATTTCTATTTTGTTTTATTAGTTTGTTCTAAGTATATATTACTCAATCTGGGGCTTATAGACAAATTACTTAGGCTGTAATATTTACATACCTTTTTAAAATAAGAGGAAGCCATATTTAATCATCATTGATTTTCAATCTACAAACTGAAAGTGCATTTGGTAAATCATATTTAGGAGAGCGCTAAACAGGACTCTATTTTCTGTAGCTGTCATGCCGACTTTTTCCTCCCTTTCTAAGTATCTCCCGTGGCACCTAGCAACTAGTGCTTTCAAATAGTTCATGAATTAAGTGGCCGATAAATGTTAAGAGCAATGGACTGTGGGCCTAAAGTCCTCTTCTGTCACTGGGTGGCAGGATATATGCACCGCAGAGGCTTTCACTGAAGGGAAGCTTGACTCTTAAAGGTGTGTGGGAGAGAGTCAACTCGTATAGGTGTGAGGAGTTGACCTTGCTCTGGGTTCACAGGCATTGTGTTGGCAGCTTTAAATTGAGCATGGTGGAGGTATTTACACCACGGAAATGGGAAAATGGTACAAATCAAGACTTTCTTCCTGAGAACCAGTTGTTAAATATTTGCCAGCACACAAGTGGATGTTATAGATTTACAACAGGATCCATATGTCAATCCTACTTTTAGTATACCCAAAGCAAAAACTGAGTAGCTATTGATGACCAGAGCTGTATTATATGTAGCCTGCAGAAGATTTACAGTAAGTATCAGTATATTAATAAATCTGTTTTAAACTTGTATAGACTTTACTTTTCCAGAAGCTGTGAAAGAAAAAAGAAAGGTAGTTAGCGGTACCACCAGAAAAGCAGCCTGAATCAATCAAGAAAAGCGTGGTTTTCATTTATTTATTCTGTTCATGACTGTGGTTTAATGGACAGCACAATTATGCAGTTCTTCCAATAAACTTTTGCTAGCATTCCTGTTCTCTCTTTACATTAGGAGAAACTAATTTATTCCATCCATAACACTGTAGAAATTAAAATTGGTCTTATTTTTATTGTATTTCCAGGTCAATTAATTATGTATCAGTTCAGTGTTGGCCTTCCATTCCCCTGCCTCCCACCCTCATCCTGATTATAGAGTCCATGAAGGCAAAAGTTGCATCTCTCCTGTTTATCCTTCTATCCCCAGGACCTAGTACAGTCTAGCCCTGGGCTTGGGACATAGCAGCCACATGATTTGATAAATGAAAGCAAGGAACATCTGCAAACAAATGTCATGCCTCTGATTTCATGCCAATTAAGGTAGGAGATTAAATTTTGTTTCCAAAATCCCAGTAACATGAACAATATTCCCATAATACACATATATCTAAGTTGTGAAAGATCAAGGGGAACACCTCCTGACGACTCTACCTGTTACCATGGTTTCTTTGGGTAACCCTAACAGGTTGGATCATAGTAACTGGGGAACCCTTCACTTACCTGAGGTTGAGAGGGGCTGGCAGTGAAGTGAAAGGCAACACTTGTCCTGAGAGATGTAAGTGGGAGAAGGGAAAGGGGAAAAGTGAGAGAAAAGCTAAGTTAGCAAGCAAAAATTATTTATTTAAAAGAGAACCATCTTAAACTAGATGCAACAAAAGCTCTAGCCTTTGTGAAGGGAGTTGTGGTCCCATCAAACTGGCAAAGTAAACTGCTTGGGGACTTGGTGGTTTCATTCTCAGGAATGATCACAGTGGGGAAGGGATGAATTTTATGTTTTTATATGCCCATGAAGTCATATGTATAAAAGTAAATACTTTGTTTCTTTTATAAACACTTATACCTTTGGATTCTCTTAACATTTTACAATCAAGCACAGGATTAAGGTCAGAAGTGGGCTGAAAGAAGAAAAGACAGCTTGAGGTCCTTTTGGAAAATGGAGGTACTACTTCAAATAATTTGGGTGTATCCATGGCAAAAGGTCATTTCCAAATCTTGCTGCTAAGCACTGTCCCAGTTGCCTGCCACACTGGCTGAAATTCCTCTCCAAGACTGTGTCCTTTTTGGGTTAGGCATTGCCTTGAAAGGTCCTCCTTTAAAATGCAAATACCACCAAAAGAATATAATGAAGTTATTTTCTCTCCAGTTAGTAGTTTACTATGAGATATTTTCGTTCTTTGGTGAAAAAGCAATGACCCAGCCCAGAGGAGAGTGTGAGGAGCATGGGGGAAGCAGCAGAGCGCTGTCTGGAATGAACATAGGCCCAATGTTCAGGAGGCTGGAGAACACAAAGTCAAATTTGCTTTTCTCTACAGTGTAGCAGGAGATGCTTCGGCTTTTGCTCCTTCTAGCTCTCTTCTCAACTTCAGCTGTGAAGATCCACTTATACGGACCCACTGCATTCTCCATGCCCGCACCCCTCCAAGGTGGCCTGCGTTTCTGGGAACCTGAACTTGAATTTCTTCTGGAATCCCTCCCAGCTTCATCCCCTGGTGCTCTCTAGAGAGTCTTTCTCTACACTTCCGATTCTCCTTTTATAAAAACTAAACAGTTTATACATTTTTTCATTAAAGATTCCTATAAAAGGGCATGCGAAGACAAGACATTTAAACAGGAAGATTCTAACTGGAGGTCTTCAGGAGTCATAAAATTGAGCATTGTTTCTAAAGGCAATGAATGCTCAGTAGTTCAGGCTGTTGGCAGACTTGGCTCAGAATGTAACAATGGATGCCATTTTTATATATTCACTCTCAACAGAAATCACCATCAGTGTCAAGTAATGGTTCTGCGGAAGCACAGATGAAGTCACCTAGAGAAGCCAAAGGCACAGTCAGAGCTACGTGCGTGCTGAGATCCCGCAGCTGGGCCCGGCCCCCGGGAGGCTGTGTGTGGCTGGGCAGCGAAGTGTCCCGGCTGTTACCAGGGCAGCAGGGCCTTCAGCTCTGTTTGTTGCCAGGTCAGGGGAGTGAAAAGAACACGATTTTCTTAGCTAGCAGCAGACAGCCTGAGGTTTCCAGAAACAACCAAGTATTCTTTGACTAGAACCTGTTTTTTTTTTCATTGTCCCCTATTATTTGAATTTCAATTGTAACACTGAGTATTTGGACATCATTATGAATTTTCTGGGTTTTTTCCCCCCCCGTTCTTTATGTTTTCTTTGTTAGTACAACAAACACAAACTTAAAAAATATACCATTTTCTTTAAGACTGCCACATTGAGGCCCTCTCTTCTCACGGAGTTAAGAGCATGTGCAAAATAAACATTGCCTCTGTTGCAGATGAAGTGTTCTAATTCCTTCCCCATGGGCCCTGACCGAGGTGGGGAAGGTTTGTTGTATCAAGAGTTGTTAACTGACAGAACAAAGCTAATTGAGACTCATGTGTACCTTTAGATGTAGAGAGAGAAGTATACAATTTCAACTTACTTGTTTTAAAAAATTAAACACAGGAAACAAATGTTTAGTCAATAAATCAGAAAAACCCCAAACTGACTTTGCTCCCTTGTTTTGGATAGTTTGAGGGAGAGGAGTCAAGAGAGATGGGTATGCAGATAAGGAGACTGGAGAAGAGGGAGAGAAGGCCCAGCGGACAGGTAGAGAAAGGGGAAATAATACAGGAGAGTAAATAAAACTGAAAAAAACAGAAAGGGATGGGAAGAAAGAGTAAATGAGAAGAGAGGCAGGGAAAATGGGTAAGTTGCTTCTGAGGTGAATATAGAGAGGCCGCAGAGTTGTTTCTGAGGTGAGTACCTGAGAGGCAGGCGAGATTCGTGGCATCTTATTCATCTTCTGATAGGAAGCCCCTAGCACAGGGCACAGTGGGTGTTCAAGACCCCTGCTTTTTTGTTGAAGGAAATGATATCCGATTTTCATTTGGCCTGTAGACCAAAGGCTATCCCTCTTGGTATCTCCTTCCTGCCATCTGTCAGGAAGTCCCTTCTCCTTCCCCAGCCTTCCACCAGCCCTCTCCTCATCTCTAACTTGCACCTCAGCACACACACAAGTCCTCTCCTTTCTTTCCTTCGCCAGGATGTTGCTTCTACAAAATCCAACTCTCCTATAAAATTTGTCTGCCTTTCTACCTCTTGGTTTATGAATAAACTCTAGTCTCACCGATTTTCTAGATATGTAACAAAAACATCCCAACAAAATTCCTCCCTTGTCCCCGCCTTTCCCTAATGTGATGTCCTTTTATATCCTTCCTCTCCTTTACACGCCATTCTTAAGAGTATTCTGCCCTCATCTCTCATTCATTCTTCCCTCTCCCCACTCCTATCCGGGTTCTTGCCCCACCATCCCATGAAGTTGCCTTTGCTCAGGGTGACAGTCACCAACTAATTGCTAAATCCGGTGACTTAGTCCTTAATGTTCTTGACCCCTCTGTGATATGGACACTGACAGCCACTCCTTCTCTCTTGAAACCCCTCCCATGGCTCTGTGACACCTGCTTGCCTGGGTTTTCTTCCACACATCTGGCTATGCCTACTCAGCTTCTTTTGATAAGTTCCTGTTTCTCACTTACATGTTCATATGCCATAAAAATACACATATATATTCAAATACCATAAAGATCACATATATAGTCAGTTGCCACAAACCCCACAAAAACACCAGTGAAGCTTGAGTCTCTATGTCCGGCCCGGGGCCACCCCCTGATACATTTCAAAGCTGTATTTAAATAAATTAATGTTTTAAGAAGTTGAGAACATATCTAGGGCAACATAAAAATTGGGAGCAGAGTTGTAAACAGAAAGTAGAAATAGCATGTTATAGCAGGAAAAGCTTAGAACTGAAATTCAGGAGTAGAATGTAGCTTTGATTTCATCCTTTCCTAGCTGTGTGAGTACGGACAAGTCACTTAACCTCTCTGGGCATCAGTTTGCTCATCGGTAAAAATGATGTGACTGGATTGATTCCCAAAGTTCCTTCTATTCCTAAAATTTGTAATTCTAGAAAACAAAATCATAGAACATGTTTCATATACCTTTTAGTCTGCCTCAAAAACATACAACAGCAACTGCAATGTTAGGAATTTTCAGTTAATTCTTCAGTGTTTCTCTCAATACCTAGAGTCTAGATCCCACCACAGTCCTCAGCTCTTGCCCATTACCAACATCCTCTGGCTTTCTGGGTCACAGGCAGGGCTGGTGCAGGACAATCCAGAGCCAGGGAGCAAGAGACACAAATATCTCAGTTACCATCTCTTCTCAGGCTTATCTTATTCTCACAAAAGCCCAGTCCATGTATACATTTTGAAATACTCTGAATGCCTGGTTGCTGAGGTCAAGGCACATTATAAAAGGTGGAAACAGAAAACAATGTGAGGAGGGAATAGATTTGCACTCTCCCCTGCATGTGTATTATTCATTAACACTTGCATAGAGTCGTGACCTTATGACTTCAGCCTCAGAGAATTCAGCTCTCCAAAGAGTCTACTTTGTCTCACAGAAAACCAGCCCTAGGATTCAAGCACACTGCCGCCGGGTGACAGTGACAGGTCAGAGACACAGAGACCAATCAGGAAACGCAAGGCTTTTCCAAAGTTTGAACTACAGTCTGTTCAAGTGATGTGCTGCTGCCTCCTTCAAATATGTAATCATGAATTCCTATATTGTTTGATATGATAAATAGATTCAATTATTGAAACAATTAAATGTAAACGCCATTTCTAGAAATTGCTTAAAGGCAGGGCTTCTCAACTCTGGCTGTGCATTACAATCACAGGGGAACTTACAAAATATAGATGCTAATGCTCAAACCTCCCTCCTAGAGACTCTGATTTAATTGATCTGGGTGGGTTTTATCCACCAGAGAATCTTTTTCTGCTTTCTTTTTTTCTGGGGATGATGGGGAGTTTTTTGTTCTTGAAATTATCGTATCACATTTTTCTACAACAAACTAATGAAGAGACTTGGAAAAACATGCTGTGATTACTTCTCCATCCTTCTGACCATTCATTCATCTATTTGCCCGTCTGTCTTTATGGGTATATACTGTCAAAGGGTGTAGAGAAGACCACGATAAATATTTAATTTCTATTAGCAATTCTGCTAGCTACAGACTTCTTTATAATCTGCCTTAGAAAATTTAAGTAGAGCTTTATAATAGGACAGAGCATACCATTCAGAAAAATAAGCTTCAAAAAAGTACTATATACTAATTTGAAATATTCTGATTTAAGAAAGTTTAACCTTTTAATTGAAGTACAACAAAGACAGAAAAGAGCACAAGTCATAAGTATGTATCTGAATAAATTCTCACCAAGTAAACATAACCATGTACTTCCTCTTTCCTTCCTAAAGTTATCATTATCCTGACTTCTAACATTACAGAATGGTTTTGCCTGTTTTTAAATTTTATGTAAATGGAATGGAACAGTATGTAGTCCTTCTGTCTGGCTTCTTTTCTTCAATGCTGTCTTTGTGAGGTTTATTCATGTTGTTAGGTCTGGCAGGAGTTTGTCCGTGTTTATTGTCGTGCAGTGTTGAATGAGTAGCACAAATACCTAGGCATTGTGTGTATCACCAGGAGTGGGACTGTGTTGTCAGCAGTTTGGCAGGTCTAGTGAAATCTCATCACAGTTTTAATTTGTCTTCCTGGTAACTAATGGAGTTGGGCTTTTGGACCACTTGGTAGCTTCTTTGTTGAAGTGTCCATTCAAGTCTCTTGACTATTTTTTTCAATGAGCTTGCCTTTTTTATTTAAAAATAAAAACAGGTATAAAAATTATACTAGTCATTTCAAATAACTGACTTATGGTTTTGGTTGACTCTGTCCACTCTCAATTTGCTGTTGATTCATTCTTTTGTGCTTTTTAATTACTTCCTTTTACTTTAAGTTTTACTTTCAGTTCTTTTTCTAACTTTCTGAAATGGATACTTAACACACTGATTTTCAGACATTCTTCTTTGCTAACATCTACATTTGAAGCTTTACATTTTCCTCTAGGCAGTGCTTCAGTTGCATCCCAGAAGTCTGGATACATCATATTTTCATTATCATTTGTTCAAAGTATTTTCTAAATTTTATTGTGATTTCTTCTTTTATCTCATAAGTTATTTGGAAGTAGACCACTCAATTTCCAAACATTTGGAGATTTTCTTAGATATCATTTTGTATTTGATTTCTATCTCAGTTCCATATACAGGATTTCAGTCCTTTGAAATTTATCAACATAGGCATTAAAGTTTGGCACTTTTGGTAAATGTTACATGTGCACTTGAGAAGCTCAGGTGGTCTATCATTTTGAGAGGCTTTTTTCTAAACACATTAATTAGCCCAAGTTTGTTAATCATGTTGATCTGCTCTTTTAAAAATTTTTCTTAAAGGGCCAGATAGTAAATATTTTAGTCCTTTGTGTCTTGCAGGCCATTATGTCTCTATCCCAACCACTCAGCTTTGTCATTATAGCATGAAAACAGCCAGAGACAATATGTAAATGAATGGGTAGGCCTGTGTTCCAAAAAATCTTTGTTTACAAAAACAGTGGCCAGTCTGTGGGCCATAGTTTTCCAAAGCCTGTTCTGTCTAATCACCACATACAGACATACATAAATACATATATCCACATAAATATGCATGTTTATGTATATATATGTATATTTCAAATTTTTTATCTGCTTATTCAATTAGTTATAGAGAATTCTCCCCCAAAGATTGTGCATTTTTCCTTAGTTCTCTTTTTCATTCTGCAGCTGTTGCTTTGTTTATTTTGAAGTGATGTTACTAGTTGCATACAAATTTAGAATTTAAGTTTATCTTCCTGGTGAATGATTCTTTTAGAAATATGAAATGTCCCTCTAACTCTAATAATCTTGCCTTAAATAATATCTTGTATAATACCACCTTGATACATCCCCTTTTCTCTTGGGATCAGTATGGTATTTCTTTTACCATCCTTTTATTTACACTTATATATTCTTTTATTTGAGGTTATACACTTACAAGCAACATATATTGGTTTTCTTTTTTTCTAAATCTCATTTGACATTCTTAGTCTTTTACTTGGCACATTTGAGTCCATTTATATTAAGTATATGTTTTTTTACTGGGTAAATATAAGCATAGATTCCCCTGCTGAGTCTCTTCTGTCTCTGTCCTAAAGTTCTAGTGAGAGATCCAGGTCACAGGATTGTTTTCTCAGGTATAGTTTCTGCTCCTGAGATCTCCTCATTTTGCCTCAGAAAACCTATTTGTTCCAGTGAAGCTAAGTCTGAACCTGTGAGCACACAGACTTGTATTTACCTGTGTGCCAGTCCCCACACTGAGCAGTGCCCAGACTCATAGGCTCCAAGATTCTTGCCCTGTGAAGCTAAAGCCACAGAAGGCTGGGTGATAATGGGGACAGCAGCCAAGGAACCTGCCTGTTTTTTCTTACTGATTTGTAGGAATTCCTTATATATATTTTGTACATATGCCTTTGTCAGTTATGTGTGTTAGAAATATATTCTAGTCTATGGTTCTTTTTGTTCTCTTAATTATGTGTACAAATTCTAGTTTTACCATAACCAACTTAACACTATTTTCTTTTAAAATTTATTTATAACACTGAGAGGGGAGGAAATGGTTTGAATCCTTGAGAAGTCTTGAGCTTGAGACAGAAAAGTCCCTGAAGCTTATGGCCTTATTAAGGCATAACCCTAGCCTTTCTGTTTAAATTTTCACACACATTTATGCAATATTTTTCAAGAGTAATCTCTCAGAGAGAACAGATCCTTTGGAGACAAGGCTTCCAAGTGAATTTATTATACTCTACATCTAACGTAAACCATTTGAGGTGGTGGATCCGAAGTGATTTGGATCGCAGCCTGGATAGAGAAAACTGGAATAGAAATAGGAGTAAGAAAAAAAATAGCTTAAGGTCTTTCTTAAAACAATTCCAAAACTCCCTTCAGAAGAGAGGCACTGGTGAATAATGCCGGACTACCCAGTCACCAGTGCCTCTTGCTCAGATGACAGGCGGGACAGGGTCCTCACACAGGGCCCCGAAGACGGATGCTCTGTGGAGTCAGTTGCCCTAACCCCCTGCACCAGCCTCCGCTGTGTCCTCCCTGCTGCCCAGACTAACGCTCTGCCCCCCAGTGGTGAGCAGGAGAGTTCAGAAGGTGCTGAAACAGTACGCTAAGAGGGCAATTTCCTTCCTGAGTGCTGAGCTGGAAGGAAGGAAGCGATACTGAGCATGCACGCGCACAGGAAATGCAGAGGAGCGAGCAGAGAAAGGCCACAGTGGGCCCTGCTTACTGCAGCTGGAAGTGCTTGAGCTTGGTGACCAGCAGTTTGTACTGGGCACCCAGGGGCGCCATGGATGCTACATCTACAAATATCAGTTGCTCCAGAGGTCCTGTTTCATTGGTTGCTTCTGAGGGACATAAGGTGCGGCTCACTTCCTGGTAGTTGTAGCTCCTCTGGTACCTGCAGCAGCCGGAGGAGAAAAGCAGCGAGAACAAGGGAGACTCGATGAACAAGCAAGGGCAGAAACGTATCTCAGTTCACTTCTCTGCTAATTTGTTTCCAAATCCTTAGGTTTTAAAGTTCAGACTGGATCTATTGAGAGTGATTTTGAGCTAGTGTGTTAGCTCGGGTTTGCTCCCTATCAGTGCCGCCCAGTTCCTTTAGGCCGTGTCTACAGTACACTAAGCCATCCTCCTCATTTAATGAGGAAAAAGTAGCCAGTTTTGAAGGGGAAACGGTCCTCATAAAACAACTAATTGATTCCATTTTTCTCTTCTTTGAAGGTTTTGCTAAAAGAGTCCCAGAACCCAAGTCAAGGCTATCAGAATTAGCATTTCAACCCTCAGATTTCTCAACCTCTAAAATGACTGAACACCATACTATGTGTCCATGTCTGAACACATTCTGTTTTTTTTCTTATTAGTGCTATCATACCTTATACAGTTTCCTCTGCCAAAATATGTGCTTCACAAGGGAGGGACTTTGTTGGTGTTGATTTTTTACTGCTGTATCCCTAGCATTTAGCACTTAGCAGTGCTCAATAAATATGGAATGAAGACTGCACACTCACTGGGCATTTTAAAGAGTGGGGGAGGTTCTGCTCATTTAAGTTGACTGTTGGGTTAGCCCTGTCCTCAGTGGATCAACCAGCCAAGAGCTACAGAATATACTGGATAGAATTAAAATGCTACAAGTTCTTGTAGGTGCTAGAAATCTTGGCAGAGTGCTTCTCTGAACTTCCAAGTGGATGGAAATCAAGCACAGCTGCCCAGGGTGTGCACTGCGACCAATGCCTGCACCTAGCATGCACAATACGTCAACATTCCAAATGTCCAACTTCTCCTTTTATTAGGGGAAAGAGCAATTAAAGTCTATGACATTGAAAGAAACCAAATGTCATGAAGTTTTCTGGGCAAAGATCCACTTACAGTCCTTGGAAGAGCAGAGGAACCTGCCAGGATAGCACCTCTTTCTGTTGGCGAACCACCACGAGGACTGGGTAGTCGAGGTTCTCCGAGGAACTATTCACATACACCCGCACGGCGTTCACCTGTGCATCAGGGCAGAGAGGTGAATCAAATCACATGTGGACATACATGCACACCCACGCACACATCGTAGCTGCCATCTGATGTGGTCTTGGGTAAAGCCAAATTGTGGGGACTTCAAATGGCAGGCAGAGGGGTTTGAACTGGGTGGTCAACACAGATTTGGAGAATGATCCCAGAACAGAAAAAGAAAGATACTAATGTGCTTCTCCTCTTACTTGATTATAAATGCTAAAGATACAAATACCTGCAAAAATAAGAAACCTACAAGCATCTCAATTGCTGATAAACTTTAATTTTGGTTTGGAAAGTATTCTGTGCTTCAAACCAAAATGTTATTGCCATGTTTTATTAAAGCCTAGCCAATGGCCTGATGCCTCCCCAGCAACAGATACCATAGGGGCTGAATATTCTTCTATTTGCCTGGCTCCAGGGCAAAAATAAATCCCTGACACAAAGTGCTTTTTTTATGTGAGCAGCTCCATGGCTCCTTCTGAATACACAAGTCAACCCAAGGACTTAACATTATAACGGCTGTTTCAAAGACAGGAAATTGAATGCTGGCTAGAATCTAGATGGTTTTGGTGTTTTTCTTCAGTTTTTATAATACCATAGAAAGAACAGAATTTTTTAAAAAGGCAAGATAAAAAAGAAAAAGTAAAATTTGATCTTTCAGATGAGATTTTTTTCCCCATAATGTATTAAAGCCCTCCCTAGTGTTCTCTTTATTAGGGGAAAGAAATGAAACAAGAAAATCTTGCAGTCAAACCCTGAAGATCTCTACATGTTAAAATGGAATTGAGGGGACACAGAATAACATGAATGGTTATTATCATACATTAGTATTTTTTTCTCTTATGTCATTTTTGATTAAGCCACTTTGCTTTTTTTATGTTAGAACAGTCCAAGAGTAATTTTTTAATTTGATAAGAGGCACTTGATAAAGGGAGTGTTTTCTTGTGCCTACACTCCACATGTTTCTATGGAAATTATGCTGCAGCTAATAACTGCTAACACCCTGTCCTCGTGCAGACCTCCTTTCGAGTGCTGGATGTTCCACAGGCACCTCGGCTCAACTTGTCTGAAATGGGACCTCTTGCTCCCTTCTTTAATTTCTTCTAAATTTCCTGGCTTGTAGAATGGCCTTACCATACAGTCATTCGTCTGTGCCAGAAACCTCAGAGTCATCCTTGACTCCTATGTCTTTAGCTTTCTCCGTCAATAGGTCATCAAGTTTCATTGCTTCTACTCCTTCGTCCAGATCCTCCCCTCCACCCCAATA
Organism: Smutsia gigantea; assembly: GCA_032199065.1. Lineage (NCBI taxonomy): Eukaryota > Metazoa > Chordata > Mammalia > Pholidota > Manidae > Smutsia > Smutsia gigantea. Next base: position 25,731 of record JAVSCE010014675.1, on the reverse strand, counting down.
TCACCCCAATGTCACTTTCAGATTTACCCCAAAGAAATGAGAACAGTATACTGAATCCTCATGTACTTATCACCCAGTTTACTCAGTATTAACACCAGTACCATTTTATTTCACTTATACCTCCTATTTCCCACATATACCCTTACTGGATTATTTTAAAGTAAATACCAAGATCATACCATTTCATCTGCAAATAGTTCAATCTATATCTCTAGGACATAAGACCTCCTCTTTTTCACATAACGCATTACAATGATCACAACTGGCAAATTAATAGTAATTATTTAAAATTATCTAATGTCCACACAGTATTTGAATTTCTTGTTTCAAAAATTTCTTTTTTTTCAGTTTTTAAAATATATTTGGGTACAAACATGATCCACACCTTGCATTTGGTTGATATGTCTTTTGACTCTCTTTTAATCTATAGGTATACTTCCTTGCTTTCTTATTTTTATTTTTTGCACTTATTTATTAAAGAAAGCGACTCATAAACAGCAGTAAATCTGAAGTGCCCACATTCTAGATTTTGCCGACTGCGCCATTGATCAGGTTCCTTTATCTTGTTTATTTCCTGTAAACTGGTAGTTAGGGCTAGAGACTTGATTAGACTCAAGGAGCCACATTTCTCAGTTTTTTCCCTGGATTTTGAGTCAGAGTCAGGAAAGTTTTTACAAGTCCAGCTTCTTAAGCCTTACATTTTCTTTTAGTATTTTATGGTTTTATTTTTTAAATATTTATATCTCTGATTCCTTTGCAATCAATACTAGTACATGGTATGAGGAACGATTTCAGTTTTATCTTTTTTCTTATTCCTCTCCAGTTATCCCAACACCACTTATTAACTAATCCACCTTCTTGCCACTAATCTGAATCCCTCAAGGCTCTTCTTGACCCCTGTCATCTTCTCTAGTCTCTCTGCCTGCCAATCTCCTACATGCCCAATTACTCTGTTTCTCAAAAGGACTGTGTCTCCAGTGACTGGCCTTTGGATATCATCCTCATCCCTAAAGCCCTCCTTTGGAAAGTGATATTGCCCCGCCCTCCTTTGTGGGGACCCCATGTGGGCTTTGATTACCCTTATATGGCATGTTAATACCACTGAAATAATAGAAAAGATACTTAATGGTCTCTGCCTTCCATTACTGGCACAGAGCTCCCAAAACCCTTGTAATTTCCTAACTGATGCAAGCACAAGCAGCATCTTTGTTCTAATATTTGTTCTTTGACACTAAATTAATTTCAGAGCTCCCAAATTCTTTGGAATTTCCTGGGTGACAGGCGTCTCCTTTGTTCTGATGAGGAGACTCTGGGTGGGCTCCTGAATAGCTTCAGGATGGGAGCTGGTTGCCAGAAAGACCAAGCCATGATTAGAAGCTTGGAAATTTGAGCTCCACCCCATGTTCTGTAGAAAGAGGAGGAAGCTGGAGACTGAGTTAATGATTGGACGTGCCTACATGATGGAGCCTCCCTAAATATCTCCTAAGTGTGAGGTTTGGCACACTCGTGGGTTGTGAATGCATCTGGGAGGGTGGAGAACCTCAACTCCACGGGGACCTCATCCTGTGCGTCTTTCCCCTAGGCTCATCCTGAGTTATATCATTTGATAATAAACCAGTAATCTAGTGAATAAATAATTTCCCTGAGTTCTGTGAGCTGCTCTCACAAGTTAATTGAAACCAAGAAGGGGGTTGTTGGAACCTCTGATCTATAGCCGGTTAGTCAGAAGCACTGGTGACAACCTGGACTTCTGATTGGCTTCTAAAGCGGGGGGTTGGCAATCTTGTAGGACTGAGCCCTAACCTATGAGATCTGATGCTAACACCAGGTAGGTAGTGTCAGAACTGAATTGAATTGTAGGACACTCAGCTGATGTCAAAGAATTGATTGGTGTGTGGAAAACCCACACATCTGGTGTTAGAAATGTTGGGAGTGTGAGTAGAAGGAAATAGAGCGAGTTTTTCCTACAGATAACCATAAAGCATTTTTCTCATGTAGTCAAATTTATTATTTTTTCTTTAGACACTTCTTCCATTATTTAAAAAAACTGAGATATAATTCACATACCACACAATTCCTAAAATGTACAACTCAGTAGTTTTGTATATTCACAGAGCAGTGCAACTACCAGCACTATTGAATTCCAGAATATTCTCATCACCCCAAAAAGAAGCCACATGGCCATTAGCAAGGACTCCTCATTCCCTCCTCCAATCCCTGATAAGCACTAATCTAATTTCTGTCTCTCCAGATTTGCCTATTCTGGACATTTCATATAAATGAAATAATATAATATATGCCCTTTTGTATCTGGCTTATGTCACTTAGTAGAAGGTTTTCAAGGTTCTTTCACATTTTAACATGTATCAATACTTCATCTCTTTCTATTGCTAAATAATGTTGCATTGTATAAATGTACCACATTTGTTTATCTATCCTTCAGTTGATGGGCATTTTGGTTGTTCCCACTTTTTGGCTATTACAAACAATGCTGCTATGAACATTCCAATAGAGTTTATGTGTGAAAACGGTGTTAATTCTTTTGAGTATACTTAGGAATAGAATTGCTAGGTGACATTGTACCTCTATGTTTAACTTTTGAGGAACTGCAAAAATGTTTCCAAAGAGTATGTCATTTTACATTCCAGCAATTTCCATTACCATAATGTAAAAGAGTTCCCATTTCTCCACATCCTTGCCAACACTGTTACTATCTTCTTGATCATAATCATCCTAGTGGGTGTGAGGTGGTATCTTATTGTGGACCATATGGTATTTTAACTGGTTTTTACCTGCCTGGCCCTTCTAGCATGTTGCAAACCTTTGGCATCCTTACTGCTGGGGAAATGAATTAGCTTAGAAGCAGGATCACTTTTGAGGTTCACAACACAAATATTGACCAGCGTTATGTTGTAGAGCACACTTTAGTTTGACTTTAATCAACAGCAGTCAGAATGGAGAAAACCTAAGGAGAGCTGTGAACTAGGCAAGCTTCATCTTTTGCCTGTCTGTTTCCCTTTTCAATACCTCTGATGCAACCTCTCCTTCCTTCTCAGGTACTTGGTGCCAGAAAGGATTTCCCTCCATTTTTTGTTTTCACACTTTACTCTGGGGCAGCAATTCTCAAATTTTAGTGTACTTTTTGGCATTCAAATCCCTCAAGCCTCCCCCACCCCGCTCTCTGGACCCAGCATTTCTGATTCAGCAGATAAGAAATAGAACTTGAAAATATGCATTTTTAACAAGCATGCAGGGGGACTCTGATGCACCCGGGTTGGAGCCCACACTTTGGGAGGTACTGTGCCAAGGAAACCATCTAGTGAATGACTCCATCTAGTTTGTCAGCAATTGCCAACTGTCCATTATGACAAGACATACAATCATGAGATCATTAGCATGGCTGGAAGCTAGTGTCTGGTGGGGCTGAAACTGGGCTGCCAGGAAGGAGGTCTGCTGGGAGAAGCACAGAACAGATGTATCCCTGCACGGCCACCCCACCCCACTCTACTGTTCATCCCCACACCCTTATTTTATTCCTGGTCTGGCTCTTGTAATCCACTTACTTTTTTATTATTTAATGATGATCTTACTAATTATAATAAAAACAAAGAGAGATACTGGTATAATAAATTTGCAAAAAAATATGTTAGAGTAGGAGATAGAAAACACTGCACAGTTTTTCAAGATGACAGATAATATATTACCCCCAGGGAAGAATAGAGTCCTGCTCAAATTTTGCTTTGCTTTTCCAGAGGCTAATGTGCAACTGAGAAAATTGGATTATATTTGCAGCAGTGAAGTAAGCTGTGTAAAGGCAAAACTAAACGAAGGACGGTATTTATTATCCATGCATAACGGACCCTGATACCTTGTAACAGACCATTCTTAAGAGCCAGGATTTTCCCTCCTGTTGTTTCTTCACATTGTCACGAGCACTTATATTACAGTCATTCCCCCTTATCCACAGGGGTATGTTCTAAGACCCCCAGCAGATGTCTAAACCTGCAGGTAGTACCAAACACCACATGTACTGTTTTTTCCTGTATATACATACCTATGATAAAATGTAATTAAAAAATTAGGCTGAGTAAGATATTAACAAAAATAACTAATAATAAAATAGAACAATTATAACAATGTATTGTAATACAAGTTATGTGAATGTGGTCTCTCTCTCCTCTCCCTCTCAAAATGTCTTACTCATCCTGCTTCTGGTGATGATGTGAGCTGATAAAATGCCTCCGTGATGAGAGGAATGACATAGGCATTGTGATGTAGTGTTAGGCTACTACACTAGTGACCTTTTGACAATATGTCAGGAGGAGGATCATCTGCTTCCAGTCCACAGTTGACCACAACTGACTGAAACCACAGAAGGCAAAACCATGGATAAGATGGGACTATAGTACAAAATCTTGTTTTCTTCCTATATTTACTACAAGCAGGGAATGGCATCATAGCTAAGAGAGAAGAATTATTTACGTACTCCCATCTCTGGTATTATGTAGATCACAATTATGAAAGGTCCTAAAGCTTAGAGACTCTCTTTTTAATCTTTTAGAATATGTCAGTAGGGAAAAGTTCAAAATTATAAGTAATATAGTTCTTATCTTGCATAAAGAGGATGAAAATGAGTTTGATTCAAACTCTGGTTTTGCTAAAATAATGAGACTGTAGGATTTATTAGTTGGAAGATCAGATTAAAAATCAGAAATTATTGGTTTCTATTAATAAGCAACTGTTGTTTACCCATGTGATCTAGGAAAACTGACTCCACTTGTAAAATACTTGCAATACTATTTGCTTATGGTTCCTTTTACTAATGTGTAACTGTTTTGGGAATTCTGTTAAGTTCATTTGGGTACATACGTTCTTTAGTCCTTCTTTTCTTCCTCAACTCCTTCCTTCCTCCCCTTCTTCCAGCCTTTCTTCCTACCCTCCTGAGTTCCTCCATCATTCTTCAAGCATTCACTGGGTCAGGAGCTATGGGAGGCGCTGGGGATATACTAAAGGCAACCCTGTCCTACAGGAGCTCATGATCTAGTCAGAGAGATAAATGGTGCTATCACCAACTGCATTATATGATACTAAGATAGCGATTTGAGCAGGTGCTGTGGGCACATCGAGGACTAAGTGGCCACCCCTGTGAGGAAGTCAGGGAAAACAACACAGAAGCTTCCCAGTCACTTCCCAAGTCATAGTAAAGTTGGGCTTATCCACATAGGCCCTGCTGTTGCCTGCCTGGTGCACATGACTTTGACTCTAAGTGTTAGAAAAACTTAACATTTGGGAAGGTGCTTAGGGAGACCATCTACCCAAAGGTTCCATTTCCAGATGAGGAGCCCGAGACACAGATATGATGTGACTTCCCCAGAGACACTCAACTATGGAAGAATCATGACTAGAACCCAATCTTCTTGCAGCCCAGTCTCTATATAATGCTTGGTCAAATCATGCTATCATCACTATTTTGAATCCCTGATTCCATTGAACACCACTATGAATGCAGACTTCTCCTGGAACTCCACTGTGAAATCAAGAAGCTGTAGAAACACCATGAATAAAGGGGAGAGACAAGCCACAGAGTAGATGTTATTTGTACATAAATAACAGACAAAATATCAGTATCTTGAATATATAAAGAAACCTTAACACACAACAACCCAGTAGAGAAATGGATAAAGGATACAAACAGCAATGAAGAGGAAAAGAAAGACCAAAGAACACGTGAAAATATGTGCAGCACTTAAAACTCATCAGAGAGGTAAAGCCCCACAAGTATGATGATACACACTTGCAAGGAATGTAGAGAAACAGGAACCCTTGCATATTGCCTATGAAATGTTATTTGGAACAACCACTTCAGGGAGCAAGTTGGCGATATCTACTAAAGCTGAAGGTAAGTTCACATTACATTCCAGTGTTTTCAGTCCTAAATTTATACACAAGAAAAATTCTTACACATGCACAAGGTATCATGAACAAGAATGAAATGGATGGTCTAGAACATGGATCAGTACTGATGACTCTGAAGAAGATAAATTGAGAAAGAGCAGGCTGCTGAAGGATACATACATACTGCACGATCCCATTTATATAAACTTTGTAAACAAGTAAAACAATACTGTCACTTTTCTATCTATCATCTTTATCTTCTATCTAGCAAAATATACATACACAGAAATAATAAACACCAAATTTAAGATAACTGTCTTCAAAAGCTTTGAAGGATCTGAGACTTTCCCCTCTTGACAGTTTCACTGATTTTGATAGAAGACAGATTCCTGGGTTAGAGAAAAAGGATTTTATTACATTGGTAATAGCAAGCAGCATGAGTATCAGCGCAGTTGCATCAGTTCCTCTGGCCCCCACGTACCATGAAGGTGATGCGAATGGACCCAGGGGGATGCCCACGTGCCTGCAGTGGGCTGCACTATAGGAGAGAAACCATGAACTTTGGAAATCCGTATCTTTTCTAATGGGCAATGAGCCTGCTTGACCTTTGCTGCAGGGGGAAACACTGTCTCTATCTTCTGAGGCTGTTCACTATACAAATATCCTTGAAATGATAGTATAGAAAACATTTCAATCATTACCTTTCTGTAGGATGTGCAGGAATTAAGAGACCTATGGGGAATTGTCTCCCCAAAATGGTCACTTTGGGGGATGAAGGGTAGGGACGGGTAGGGGTAAATAGAGAATACCCATTGCCTTTTTGTTTCCTGAGCTGAGTTGTGTGTACACAGGTGTTTGTTATGTTATTTTCATACCTGTTTATATGTCTAAAATGTTTCATAATGATAATGAAAAAGAAGCCACAATGTGCTGGCCTATGTGTTTGCCTGCTTCTGAGTGACGAAACTCATCTGTAAGGCAGTTTTGTTATTCAGGGCAGTGGCAAACATTGAGTCCCCAAGACATACTCCTCCTGAGCTCCTGGGTCCTTATGCCGTAGTCTGTCCTTGCTCTGGCGCTTGGCCTCCTTACACTGACTTCATTGATTGCAGCCTCTGTCTCTCGGCCAGCTGTGAAGTTTGCATTGTCTTTGATCTAATTACCACAGCTCATTTCTTCATGGCTCCACGCTGGAAAAGAAATACGCTCAGGGGACCCAAGTGAAGCTAGTACTACACTGAACAGTAATATGCTAGCCTAGAATTGGTTATTAGGTGTATTAGTAGTTTCCTAAAGCTGCCGTGAAAAGTGCCACAAACTAAGAAGTTTAAAACAACAGAGATGTATTCTCTCACAATTCTGGAGGCTGGAAGTCTGAAATCAAGATGTCAGCCAGGCTGCTCTCTGAGGCTCAGGGTCGGATCCTTCCTTGCCTCTCGTAGCTCCTGGCGCTGGCTGTGAATCCTTGGTGTGCCTGTGCCTCGGCTCACAGCTGCATCACTCCATCCCTGGCCTCTGTCATCATGTTTCACATGCTGTTCTCCTCTCTGTGCACGTCTGTGACCAAATTTCCCTCCTACCAGGATTCCACTCACACTGGACTAGGGCCTGCTTTAATGCCTTCTCTTCACTTGCTTACATCTGGAAAGATCCTACTTCCAATAAGGTCACATTCACAGGTCACAGGAGTTAGGACTTGAACGTATATTTTTGGAGGACATAAATCAACCCATAACAGATTTGTAAGATTTTTAAGCAATAAAGCATTCTCCCAAACTATCAGTTTATCTCCAACTTGTACCCACCTGGCAAGATCCTTGGTGCTCAGTGAGGCAGGCCTTCTGGGAGAGCCCATTATGGGACTTCTGCACAAAAACAGCTGCCCCTGAGCAGAGCAGCCTTGCAGTTCTGAATACCTTTCTTATTAGAGACTAGAGAGTCCTATTCTATGGAGCCTTTCATCCCAAGATTTTCATAACTGCTACATGGGACTGAGCTGCTTCAATCACAGGTCATACATTTTTTTTTTAAAGCATTAAAACAATTCATGTAGTTACTGATGTGACTATTTGAAATCCCCTCTGCCTGATTCAGCCTTGGAAAACCATCTCCTGTAGACTCATGCCATATGAAGAAAGACATGTAGACCTGGTTTTTATTTCTGGCACTAATGCCTATTATCTGGGTGACCTTGGACACATCACTTAAATTCTCTGGGCCTCAGGTTCCTTAACTGTAGAATGGGAACAGTAGCACCCAGACTGTCTACCTCCCTAGACTGTGGTGACAGTGTTTTGTGACCTGCAGAGCCCCGGGAAGAAAAGAAGGCAGAGCAGTCCCAACTGGGCTTTGTGTTGAGGAAGTGCTTTTCCACTCCCAGATGTTCACCCATCAATCAGCTATGGACCGTCTGCTCCCCATGTGTGGAGACACACTTATAAGCCCAGAAGCCCCTGTCAGAGGAGAAGGTTATATGGTTCATCTCACATAGGATATTAATTTCCTTTCACAGCTTGGCTTCCCATTTCCCTGGAACAGCTCATTCATTGCACTGAAAAGAGCTGTTTCCCTCTTGGGAGCTATTTATTCCCTCTGCTCTTAGATACTCAGCATTTTGTATGCAAAGCACTTTTCCAAAGAAGGATGCTTTACAGACCTCATCTCACCCATTTCATTATGCCAACAGTAATCTAGACACACATACCTCCATATATGCTTTCCTATTTTGGCTTATGATTTAAATTTCATACTAAACATTTCCATTCCAATAAAAGCATTGAAGAGAGGTGTAATAATTGGCAGGCTGGGAATATAGTCTAGATTCTAGCTACTTTATGATGAACTTTGTTCATTCAATAAATATTTGACTCCCTATCCTGTGCCAGGCATTGTTCTGGACATAGGAGTTATATTCCTAAGCAGTGCAGACCTAGTCCCTGCCCTCATTCAGATCACAGGTGTACACGTGCAAGCTCCTGTGCAAGTGTGTGGCATAGATTTTTCTGGGGAAATATTTTCCTAAGGGATGAGTAGGAATAAACCCCCCCCAAAAAATGTGGAACAGAGCAAGAGAAATGTCCAAATAAAGGGAATGGTGTAGTAGACGTAAGGAGGGATGGAGGAGAAGAGAGAGAGAAGGCGAGAAGCAAGTCTGAAGAATTAAGAGGAAATCAATTTGGTTGAAGCATGAGATATGTGAAGGACCATTACAGTCCTAAAGAGTCTTAAAGTCATCTCAGGAAGGTTGGGGTTTTACTTCAAGAGCAGCAAAAAGTCTTTGAAGGTTTTAAAGGCTACCAGCACATTGCTACAGCATCCCTGGAAACCCAGTGCTGCCTCTGTTGTTGCTGAATAGCTGCCTTCCTGCATCACTGACTCCCAAGTCAGTGTCTGGGGAAAGAAGATCTGACTGGCACCAAGGCCACATGCCCATGCCCGAGCTTGATGTGTGTGTGTGAAAACAGGTGCTTGCTGTTTAACTTCTGCAGTGGAAGTAGCTCTGCCTCCAGTAGAGACTCGTAAAATGCAGAATTCCCCCAAACATATAGGAATGGGGTGCGGATGTTGGGCAGTTAAAACACAGCCAAGTTCTACTACACCTGGAACCCCTTTTACATGCAAAACCAAGACACTCAACAGAACAAATGTGCCATGGAACTGACTTTGGGAAATGCTGTCCGAGGTTTTTTTTTTTCACAAGAATTACTGTCAAGTCAGGTATATCCTGAAGACCCTAATACCTTAATCTTGCCATGTAATACTCATAAAATTTAGTGATGGTACTACCCAATTTTGCACTCAATTCCTTCATGTCTTCATGTTTTGTAACATCTGCTAATAGTTCCATGATCTGTTTTGTCTTTGAGGATTTTATCTGTGGCATATTTGGAATCAAGCATGTATTTGACATGTATATACACAGCAAATATTTACTGTTTTTACATGAGTGGAGGTAGTCCAGCTAAGGTTGTAACTTTCAACAAGTCCTAAAAAATACCCCCAGGGTTATCAGGGAAGTGGCTGTTCTTAAGTCTTTAGCATTATTTCTGCAAATATTTCTTTCTCTCCTTTTGCTTTCTTCTTGTGGGACCCCTATTATGTTGACATCATGACTGGGTTTGGCTTCCCAAGTTCTTGGTTTTTCTGTTCTGTTCTACATTTCTTTAGGTAAATCTTCAGCCTGGTCCTCCAGTTCTCTAATCCATTGTTCATTCTAATGTCCAGCCCATAGCTGAGGTCTTTATGTAAGCAGTATTATTTTTAAAAAGTGGGATTTCCAGTTGGTTCATCTTTATTACTGTAACCTGCTTCATTTTAACAATGTTCTCCTATCCATATCTCTCCCAGGGTAGTCACTTTGTTTATGTCAAAGTCTTATTCTTCATTCTTCCTGTTTATTAATTCTGCTCCATCTGGTAAAGACCTTTCAGTTTGACGTCTCTCATCTATCTAGCTTTCTTCTGCAGATGATTGTTCCTTTCTCCTGTAAGTACTAATTCCCTGGGGTCTCAGCTGCCTGGGTAGTCCTGAGAGGCCATAGGGTAGGAGGTAAGTGTGGAGAGTTCAGAGAGAGGGGATCATGGAATGGAAAACCCTCTTAGGGAGGAGAACCTCTGAGTTGATTATGCCCCTTTTCATCCCCCCTTGGGGGTCCAGTCTGCCCCCCATCTAATTTTACTTCTATCCTCCACTTGCACTGCTCCTGCTTCCATTGTAATCTGCTGGCCTCTGAAGGGGTGGCGGGGAGGCAGGCAGTGCTCAGTCAGGCATGGTGGTGACCTTCCACAGACATTGTCCCTTGGAGCCCAGGCAGCCCTGGCTGGTGCCACTTGTTCTTCTCCCTAACGATGGTGATAAGCAGGGCAGGTGGCAATCCACCCAGTCCAAAATGGGGGGGGGGGCAAAAAAGCACAGTGAAAAAGCCCTCCCCCAACTTATTCCTTACTCACGTCCTCTTCAATTGTGGGCTGCCATTTGCCTCCCACTCCGTCTCCTGCCTCCTCAGGGTTTCTTGCAGATTTTGCATTAGTTCCTCTGTCCCCCCGACCTCCCTCTGGCTTTAGGCATCTCCAGATAGGCTCCTGGGGGAGCCAGCAAGCAGCCTCCAGGTTCGCCGATCCCTCGAGTAGCTGGGTCTGCACAACTCTAGTGCAGGATTCCTTTCCTCCTCTTTATTTTTCCTGCCTTTCTCTCTGTCTCTCATTTATATTCCTTCTCCTGTGAAGGGGGTTGGAGAGGGAACAATAATTATTTTATGGTTTGAGGCAGAACTCAAGGATCCACTCCCTAGATTTTATTTATGTGAGTGATTGCATGGCAGGCAAGTTTTTTTGAGAGCTATTCTGAGACCTACTTAATTAATGCTCTGAAGATGGAGAGGCCCTAGGAAATTATTGTTATGGTTGTCAGAGTTGTGATCTGACACTTACCAGCTATTTATTTCTGTAGTGGTGTTTATTGTTCGACCAGTGCTATTTACAATTTTAAAAAAGTATTTTTGGAACATAAGCATTATCTAAAGGCCACTGCTTTCTAAACAAGACAAAACTGATCATCTGCGAACATGTTCCTCAAGTCTTCCAAGAAAATTTCTTGGGACAAGCATAAGAAGCCTTAGGGAAAGCCATGTTTAAGAGACAAACCATTTCTGATCATGGAGTGAACATTGTGGCAGAGATGCTGTGTACTACAGGAATTCTTTGAGACTTAATGTCCCTCTTTAAATGGCTGAGGATAGAAGGCTGAAGCACCCCAGTCTTCCTCCTTGCCACATCTTGGTTCCTGACCACCTTAGCTCTGGGTCCATGTTGCTGTCTTCCAACAAATGCCCTAGTTCAAGAACACCCCAAGAGGACTGGTGGTGGGGTTTATTTGGGGCTACCCAGCATCCAAATCCCTTGCATGTTTTAGAGGAGCTCCCTCCATCCCACTCACTGTGTGAGTTTTGTGGGAGACAAGGCTGCCCATGGATGCCAAGGGGGACAGAAATGTGGCCCGTGCTCATCCACTTAGTACTTGCAGTGATGATTAAGTGATACAAGAATGAAGGGAGAGTTTAGAATTCATGGCAATGGTGACACCAGTGGGACCGTGGCAGCAGGATTCAGGGGTCACCGTCTCTGCCCAGGTGAGCACCCTGCCCAAACCATTCCTGCTGCATGACCACTGCTGTCATTTCCTACAGCTTAGTCTTTCTTGGTCCCCAGTCATAGGCCTGAACCTGGGAACTCAGGTTTGTGAGCTACCCAATACCCTTCTAATAAATTCCTTGTCTGCTATGTTAGCTGCTTGCAGCTAAGAGCCTTGCCTGACCCTGCGTCCTCTTTCCTTGTCTCCTTCACTCATGCCTCACAGCTATCTTGGGGCCCTACTGTCCGCAGACCTCCCAAATCATCTCTGTGCACCCAGATTTTACCCTGTTTGCCTCTCTTTTTATCCCCTATTTTTGATCCCTTTTTACCCAGGTAAACATGGTCTCCTTCCTAGAAAGATATATTCCTCCACTTTGGTGGAGGTGGTGTGGGGAGGCCAGTACATGATTTCTTTTTGCAAATATTGGAGAGGATAAAATTGTGAGCATTTACATGTTAATTTTTAACATATGCTCTCAGGCTAATAAAATAGTTGTGAGTCATTTTGTTCACAAAAGGGCAGTCAAACTTAGAGGGACAAAAATAATTATTCTTGTTTGCCTCCCTGTTTGCTATGGCTTATCTTCATGGGTGTTTAGTGGGAATCCAGAAATACCAGTTCTCAGGATTAGCACTGCCCTAGAATAACAAACAGGCTAACAGCTTGGATCTCCCAAAGGAACCCAGCACAAAAGAGATGAAGAGTGGTTCTCTAGGTCTGCAGGGAGTCAAAGTAAGATCACTGTTGGTGGGTCGCTATGGCTCTGTGAAATACTGACGAAAATCTGACAACTTCACCATTTTACTTAGTGTCAACCCTGCTTGCCTAACTTACTCAGACAAATGGATGGCTGGACAGTTCCTGGGGGAATAAGAAAAATGAAAAACCTGCCGTTTCACTTTTCGATAATTGTCAGGGAGTCACACATGAAGCTCTTAAACTGTGTGGTCAAACGACTTGATGGTGAGATATGACTCAGGTATTTTAAAATGATTTTTACTGTTATTGATAAGAATACAGATGTGCTTTTGTGGGAGGGAAAGTAGTTTAGTAGAAATATCCTGAGGAAATAGCCTTAGGAATCTGAGTTATATTCCTGGCTTTGCATCAAGCTAGTTGCATGATTTGGATACTGTGGGTAAAATTGCAATATTTCCAGAATCTCTTGCCTGGCCTTAGTGCATCTCCGTATCAATAGGTAATTACAAGGGTGAGCTAGGGCATATCTGGATAGGAGAGATTGGGTGGGGCCCTTCTTCTAAAGCTGGGTTGTGAGAGACACGGAAGAGCAGTAGTGGACGACTGACTGCTTGTAAGCAATAAACAGGTTTCTCCCACTTTATTTCTCTTTGACTGATTTCGGTTTCAAAGGTATTCTGCCCTGGGATTTTTCCCCTGGAGTTACAGACACATAATTTATTTCACTGACTCTCTCTTTTCTCTTCTGTTAAATGAGGAGATTGGGTGGTTTAAAATGTCCTTTTAGCTCTTAAATTTAAAATACAGTTATCTCTTTCTTTGGTTTCAAGGGATATTTTATGTTTCTTTAGTTACAGAAAAGGGAACCAAAAAATATTTCAGTGTAAGCCCAGTTACAGTTCTGTAGCTAAGCAGACTTGACGAGAAAATCTTGATGCCGTGAATAAGGGACATGAAGTTAACACCAGTAGATACTGACTGCCCAAATTACATATGTTCTTCAGCCTCCACCATTGGTATTATTAAAATTTTATAGCAAAACCTTGAAAATCAGGCTCTCTAGTAACTGAGATTACCCATCATGGCTCTGAATCAGGAAATAAGGAACAAAACATATCTCCTGAGATGAAGAAGGAATGTTCTTGCCAGTAGCAAAGCCTCAAACAAGCTGAGCAGATCAATCAGAGAAGAGGAAGAACCTTCATGGGCCCACAGTGTTCATGAAAGATTTCAGAGACAAAGAGGATGGGAGAGGCAGAGGAATAAGATAAGATACACAGGAAAAAGGGGAACAAGACAGTGGTAGAGTTAGAGGTGGTGGCAGCAGAAGGCAAGTTGGGAACAATGATAAAAATAATGAGTCCTAAGTAAGCTGCTGCTTCAAACTTTTTTGGTCCAAACTTTTTGGCTATAGGTACATACAATGTACACAAATGTAATATTAGGAGTATAGATGGTCTCTTCAACAAAGGTGCTGGAACTATTTGATATCATATGCAATAATGACAAAAATCTAGGCAGAGACCATATACTTTCATACAATTAACCCACAATGAACCATAAGCTAAAATGTAAAATTAAAAACTATAAATCTTCCAGAAGATAACATAGGAGAAAATCTAGGTGACCTTAGATTTGTTGGCAACTTTTTAGATACAACACCAAAGGTATGATCCATGAAAAAAAATTGACAAGTGGTATTTCATTAAATTTAAAAGTATCTGCTCTGTGGAAAAGACTATGAAGAGAAGGAAAAGACAAGTCACAGACAAGGATAAAATATTTTCAAAACTTGTGTCTCATAAAGGAGTGGTGTCCAAAATCTACAAAGAACTCTTAAAATTCAGCAGTAGGGAAACAAACAATCCAATTCAAAAGTGGGCAAAAGATCCAACTAGACACCTCACTAAAGAAGATATACAGATGTCAACTAAGCATATGAAAAGATGCCCAAAAGCATCTGCCATTAGGAAATTGCAAATTAAAAGAATGAGATACCATTATACACCTAGTAGAATCGCTAAACTCTGAAGCACTGACAAGACCAGATGCAAGTGAGAAAGTGGAATTACAGGAATCCTGTAGTTTCTGATGGAAACACAAGATGGTACAGTCACTCTGGAAGACAAGTTTGATGGTTTCTTACAAAACTAAACATACTCTTCCCATGTGACCCAGGAATTAAGCTCCTTGATATTTACCCATAGAGTTGAAAACTAATGTCCACATGAAAACCTGCACACAAATGTTTACAGCAGCTTTACTCATAATTGCCAAAAAATTGGAAGCAATCAAGATGCCCTTTAATAGGTGAATGGATAAACAAATTATGGTACATCCAAACAATGGACTATTATTCAGCACTAAAAAGTAAAAAGCTATCACATCATGAAAATGTTACGGGTTGAGTTCATTCTCCTCTGTTCTTGTCCCCGCCACAACAAAGAATTGAAGGACACAGACACAGTAGTGAAGCAGAGTGAAAGTTTTATTTAAATATACACTCCAAGGAGGAATGGGCCAGAGTCAAGGTAGACAAAGGCACTGAACTTTTAGGGGAGGGTCTACTTATCACCAGCTAGCTGGGAGGCACTTCTTTTGATTTACAGGGTGAGGTTATGTGATGGACAGCTCTAGTTCTATACCCATTCTTTTTGGTGTACATGTGGAGCAAAACTACCATTTTATTTTAATGAGATTATGAGGAGGTGTGGTTTGGGTGGTTCTTAGTTTTGTTCAATTGTATCCCTCTCGGGGACCTGGTTGGGACTGGTTTGACCTGATCCCAATAGGCAAGAAGTTATTTCCCTGCAAAGCCTTTGTCTTCACATGGGACCCCTACCTGGGCAGTTTGGGCTGTTTTCCCTAGAACTTTATCTTCCCCTTCCGCAGCTGCTCATGTCTGTCTTTTTACCTAACATTCCTAACAAAAAGACAAGGAGAAACCTTAAATGCATATTACTAAGTAAAGAAGCCAGTCTGAAAAGGCTACATGCTGTATGATTTTAATTATATGATATTCTGGAAGGCAAAACTAGAGAGACAGTTAAAAAAAAAAATCAGTGGTTACCAGGGTTTGAGGCCAAGAGGGAGGGATGAAAAGGTGGAGCACAGGGAATTTTTATGGGGGGTGATATTATATTCTGTACAATCCACTGTGATGATGGGTACATGACATTATGCATTTCTCAAAACTCAAAGAACTAGATAACACCAAGAGTGAACCCTAATATAAACTGTGGACTTCAGTAAATGATAAAGACCAATACAATATCAATATTGTATCAAGATAATTTAATCACTAGTGTACTACACTAGCAGAGGATGTTAATAGTAGGGGTAACTATGTATGTTGGCAGGTGGAGGGAGGGTGGGAGAGCATATATGGGATATCTCTGCACTTTCTGCTTAATTTTTCTGCTCTAAAAAATAAGGCCTAATTAAAAAAAAAGGGAAACAGTGAGGAAGTGAACAAAGTTGAAAAGCTTTTGCTTCCCAGCTTAGGCAGAGGGAGGGGCGAACCTTTATCTACCCTCTTAAAGGTCTGAAGTTCCAACTGTAGGTGTCCCAAGAAGCCCGAGGATGCTTTTACTCAGGACTACGTGTTCCTTGATATTCGATAAACTTGAATTTTGCTGCCCTTTTCAGAAATAAAGTATTTTATTCAAAACTTAAGAGCCTGACCAAAACATAAGTGATCTTCACCTTTAAATAAATGAATATGTTCATAATAACATACTGACACCCCTGGGCCAGTCTCAGATCAATTGTAGAAGGGGGGTCCAAAATAAAGTTCCTTAAAATTATGAGTTGAGAACTAGCTCCTAACAAGCTTTCAAATGGAGAGAAAATTTCTTAGTTCTTGGGAGCTGTGACAAGGAAGTGGATTTCTAAAACTTTCTTATCAGGAAAGAAGGCTTACATTCAACTTTCTCTGGACACATTTTTCAATATAAGACACCTTCAACCAGTTTCATTCTTCTCGTTCAACCCATTGAAAAATACCCTCTTCAATCTTGTACAAAATTAACATCTGAATATCCTTCTTCCTAATAGTGAAATCAATTTCTTTGCCTATTATAGTCACTTCAAATATACTGAGAGGATGAGGGAAATGAGAATTTGGAATAATTAATTACTATAGCAAATTAATTTAAATTAATTTTATTATGAATAATATGTTAAATAAATTTACATTTGTTACATATCACTCAGCTTGCTTTTCCCTCTCCAGGAAGCACTATTTTTTACCATGTAAATTAGCTGCTTCTCCCATATAAATCACTTTACACACTTCCATAGAAACTCGTTATATATGAAACCCAAAGGATCTTAGACTGAGGACTCAATAGGATACAATATAATGTTGTTCTCATTGCTGACCTTAGATTTTAAGCACAATTCAGATCCTTTAGTTTTGTTTTTGGTTTGCATAGCCAACAAATGTACTGAAAAAACCTCAGTTTCCATTTTCAAAATATCCAAGAAAAAAGAAAGCAATGTTTATAATTTTTTTTTTTAGCAAAATAGAAGACTATGATGGTATTGTCTGGCAGCCCCACAATATGTTTGCTATCTTCCTTAGCAAATAAGCAGAAAAGATGGTAAGCCCCCAATTCAAATAGTTCATTAGATGTGCCTTTCATTAATGCACCATCTTGGTGTGTTGTCCTGGTACTTCAGTTAGCTCCAGAGTTAAACAATGTAGGAAGAGCTGGCTAACATACTCTGGGGTGCTGCATGGAAATGTGTACCAATATCAACATGGTGTTGTTCTATTTGAAAAGAAGAAAGAAATGCTGGCGTCTTCTAACAGCAAAGAAGTTTCACAGTCTCTCAAGTATCTCCAAGTGCCTTGGTCTTTTAGATTCAAGCCAACAGTGAGAAATGACATAGGATACACTTCAGATAACATGTTGAAACAAAAGTGGAAAGGAAGCAAGGCTGAAAATCCCTATATATTGTATCAGATACCAACCCCGCCCCCCAAGAAGGGACCATCACATCAGTAAAATCAAAGCAAGACAAACCAACAGCTGAGAAACCAACCCATCACAGCTAGCCTACTGACATGACACTCAGCAAGAAACTAAAGAACAGGAGGAGGACACAAAAAGGAGTTGGAATTCAAGGTTAGCACATGCGGTAAAGGTGAAGGGAAGAAACAAAACAAGACAAAATCCCCTCCCCGGAGTGAAGAGCTCTCTGGGAAGTGTATCAAAAGGAAAACAAGACAAAAACAAAAACGAAAAACAAAAAGTAGTATTTTGAAACAGTCATTTAAAGTTTTCATTTATTTGCTTTTGTAAGACAAAGTTGAAAATGATCTTTTTGATACAGGGTTTCTCCTATTTGTCTATAATTAAGAAAAAATTAAAATCTCACACATGGCAAAAAGAGAATCAGAACACTGAACCTTAGTGATTGAATAAGGACCAATAATTCAGTCTTCTCTCCTTATTGGTGAGGAAAATAAAGCTCAGGGAGAGAATAGGATTTGATGAAGGTCCACAAGTTGTTTCAGGGATAAAAACATACACCTCCTGGTGCCCCACTCAGTCTCTTCCCCAAAACCGCTCAGTCTCTTGGCTATTTATTGTTCTTGTCTTAGAAAAAAATAAAACATATTTAGGGTGAAATATCTGGAAAATACAGAAAAGCACAGAAAAGAACATTAAAATTCTCTGTGATCTTACCACCTAGAGATAATGCAAAGTTTACAGTATTTCAGAAACCACTAATGAAAACCTACATTAAAAATATATCCTGAGTACTCCATAGTCCAGGACCTGAAAGGGATAAAATTATGGACCTGAAATCAGACACAGGAATTCTAGCTTCAGTTATGACTGATATAATTTGTTTCACTACTCTGGCTTTCTCATGAAAAAAATAATTATATGCTTATTCTTTTAACTTCAAATTCAAAACAGAGGATTACTATACTAATTAAATGGTCTGGAGGATCTGCTTAGCACCCAACAGATAATATGGATAATGGGTCACAATAGATGACCTAGATGATAACTAATGATGTCATCTTCCTTTGTGATTCCTTGAAAGCCATTGAAATGTCATTGTTTTGCTAGTGATGTGGAGGTACAACTCTGCACCCTGAATTACAATGTGTTTTTTCCCCACACAATCAAGCAATTCTTAGACACCAACTAGGTGTCCTACAGTTCAGATAAATTCTGACATTATCTACCTGTAGAAAGTATCAGATCCCACGGGTTATAGGTTCGATTCAAGACTGCCCTCCTCCACCTCCTCTGCTTTCAGATTCCAATTAAATGTCCGGGTTGTCACCTATGCTTCTGACTGACCAGCTATATAAATCAGAGGTACCAGCAACCTCCTCCTTGGGTTCAATTAATTTGCTACAGGGGTTCAGAGAACTTGGAGAAACATTTTACTTACTAGACAGTCCATTTATTACAAAGGATATAACTCAGGAACAGCCAGATGGCAGAGATGTGTAGAATAAGATATGTGGGATGGGCCATGAAGCTTCCAAGCGCTCTCCAGACACACCATTACTCTGCACCTCCACATGTTCACCAGCCTGGAAGCTCTCCAAAGCCAGTCCTTCTGTTACATAGGCATCATTGATTAAATCATTGGCTATTGTAATTGATTCAACTTCCAGCTTTTTCCTCTCCCCAGAGGAGAGAAAGTTCCAACCCTCCACCTACAATGTTGGTTCCCCTAGCAACCAGCCCACCTCCCGCCGCCACCAAGTCACTTTTGGCAACCTCCAAAAGTCACCTCATTAACATAAGCTCAGATGTGTTATAAACTATGAGACACATTTATCACTCTTATCATTTAGGAAATCCCAAGGGTTTTAGGGGCTCTCTACCAGAAATGAGTTGAAGAACAAATACATATTTATTACAAATCACAATATCACAGGAGGGAAGAGAAGAAACCTCCTTTCTGGGTTAGAGTGAAAGAGATTTTTAATATGTCCACTACAGACATGGATTATGACTGATTTGAAGGGGAAAAAATTACTTAATGCTTGTAATGGTAGGTTATTTATAACAAAATTTTAATGTAAATAAACGCATTGAGTAATTGGCTCAAATAAGAATTCAGAAGTCCATAGTGACATAAGTAAATAAATGAATCTATAAATGGGAGAGAAGGAAAAGCTCTTTCTTACAGTAGAATGTCAACTGGTAAATGTAGAAAGAATGATGTATTAGGAAACTACTAGTCTAGTTGGAAGCCATCATAGTAATAGCTGATTCAGGCAAGAATTAACAATGGATGCTAAAGCAAGCTAATGGTTAAAAGTTTATGAGGTATAGAATATTTAGACAGTCTCAAGGTATTGATTCAAAAATTACTTTTGAATTACAAGAGGAAAATAGTAACTTTATAGTGGAGAGACTGAGAAAGACCATCTTAAACCAAGTAACCAAAATTACCCACAATAGGAGTAATAGGAAATATCATAAGCTTCTGGTACGATGCACTAAGGATACATCATCACTCCTGTGGTGTTCTGCCAAAAATGCGTACCCTGCATCTTATCATGAGGAAATGTCAGACAAATACAAATTGAGGGACAATCTCTAAAAAAACTCTTCAAAAATATTGAGGTCCTGGAAGACAAAAAAGAATGAGGAAATGTTCCAGATTAAGGAGAGTAAAGATTCATGACAACAAAACTCAATGTATATTCTTGGATTGGATCCTGAATCAGAAGGGAAAAAACATGCTTTTTTTTTTTGCTATAAAAGACACTATTGGGAAATTGCTGAAATATGAATAAAGTCCGTAGATTAAACAGTGGCATTATTATTAATGTTAATTTTCTGATTTTGATAATTGTTCCATGGCTATATAAGAAAATGTCTTTGATCATAGGAAATATACACTGAAGCATTTAGGGATGAAGGAACATCATATCCATAACTTACTCTCAAGTGTTTCAGGAAAAAATAATCTTATATGGAGAAAGACTGATAAAGCAAATCTGATAAAATGTTAACAATTGGGAAATCTGAGTGAAGGGTTTATTGGAGTTCATTATACTGTTCTAACTTTTATGTTAGTTTGAAGTTATTTCAAAATTAGAAGTTTCAGGTAAAAAAATGAGGAGAGGATTCTGGGAAGATGGTATCAATAGCAGCATAGATTTTGAATCTCTGAATATCCCCTGTGAAAACAGAGCAACTGGGATGCCAAAACCAAAGTAACATGGAAAACAGCTATTAGAAAACCCCTAGGTGATAAGATTTCCCCCACAAATCCTAAAACATGAGTGGATGGGAAAAATTATCAACAACTTCAACACCTTTGTAGTATTAACAATTGTGGGAAAAGCAGAGGGAAGGCATGGAGCTATGATGTCTGAGAATCAGAGAACCCCCCCCAAATTCTTTTAAAAGGTACTCACTGAAGAGACTAGAGGGCCAATCTGAGAACAGCAGTTAAAACTGGAGGGAGTTTTGTAGGCTCCAAATCATGGGTAAGGGTGAGGCTAATTCAGGAAGTCCAGAGCATTCTGGAACAGTGTTGACCTCATTAATTCTCAGACCTAACCAATCCAAACTCCCTTCCTAGAAAAAGTCCTGCCTGAGGAAAAGCTATGGGAGTGGAATCCAAACTGAACAGGATGGAGCGTGAGTACAGAGGAAGTCTCCATACAGTGGGGAAGAGGACCTGGGAAGGAAGATCTCAGAAACAAAATCATGTTTTGATGACTTCACAAAAGGTAGCAGAAGAAAACTAGGAAAACTATGCAGATCTATCTTGTTTTCTAAAATAAGAAAAAGTCACCTAATGTAAGAGCAATAGGCAAGGATTGCAGTTGAATCCCACACAAAGACACTGTACATAAAAGAGAATAAGAATCAGAAAAAGCCATTTTAGATGGTGAGCATAGGCCAAAAAGCTATGCCTACAAAACAGATAGAAATTATAGCCTAATATCTCAAAATTAAAAGTCATGAAAATTTAAAAGACTGAAAAAAATGAGAATTTTAAAAATTAGAAATGAGATGACTGGAGAAAGTGAAATTTAAAAAAAATGGCAGAACTCAGGAAAACATTAGAAATAAAACTTTAAATTATTTAATAAATGAATATGTAATTTGAAGGAGCACAGGAATATAACAAGTACCTCAGTAACATCATAAGGAAAATACAAATTGGAAAGGAGGAAAAAAATTTTTAAGCAGGAAAAAAAATAGTTCTAGAAAAAGTGATACAGAAAACAACAAGGGAGGGCCAATATACGTGTAAAGGGAATTTCTAAAGAAGACAGTCAAGGTTTGGAAAAGACTAATGTTAAAAACTCTAAGAGGAATTTCCTAAATTAAAAAAAAATCACTGAAACTACATATTTAAAGACTATACCACATATCTGGGAAAAATTGACCTACTAGACATCTCTGGTAAGATGACTGGATTTCAAAGAAAAAGGAAAAAAAGTGTTTCAGGAATCCAGGAAGAAAAATGAAGGTATTTATAAAGGAAAGAAAATCAGTTAATTATCACTTTTGTCAGAACAAAGGAATAATATGTTTAAAACTCAAGGCAAAAAATGTGAACCAAGGATTTTATATTCAGCCAAACAGACCTACAGGTACAAAGGCCATGGACAAACTGTTATGAATGTGAAAGAATTCTAGGAATATTGTTCCCATGAGTCCTTCCTGAGTTACCTCCTGGAGAAAAAGCTTTAGACAGTCAAAATGACTGAGAGACATTAACATAAGGATTAGCTGTGAAATTTAAATATATATGTACCTGTTGAACTAAGACTAAGGATTGGTTGTAAGGGAGATAGTAGAGCTAGTAATGGCTGTAGGTTCTGACAATGCAGATACAGTTCAACTAACCAAAAATGGGGGAGAATGGAGACAATATACGAAAAGTAGAATGAGTTCATTAATTTCTTTATAGGCATTCACTAGGTTTAGATTTTAGGGTTGAAGAAAGAGATGGAAAAGAATTCAATATTGCTCATTATAGAAAACTAATAGAAAAAAACAGGAAACTAACGACATTAAATAAATATTTTAGTAAAAAGGAAACCATTAGAAAAACAACAAGATCCAGAACAACAAAAATGCTTTATTTTATAGACTACATTTTTAAGGGGTTACCTATAGAGGAAGAGAGAGAATGAGGTGTAGGGGTTAAGGATAGAAGCTAGACTCCTTTAAATATGCCATGTTTTGTAGATTTTTGTTTGTTAATTTTCAAACAGAATTAAGAAGCATCCCTAAAATTCAAAAGTAAAATGAAATAAATGAACTTCGTTGATAGCATAACTGTACTGAAAGGAACTATGCACCTACATTACTTTAAAACAGTAATTCGACTCAACATCCATAATGGTAAAAGGAAGTATAGTATATACCCTATGGTAAAAGGAAGTATAAAAATAAATCTTAAACTATTGCCGGCAATCTTATTGTTGGTGGTAGTGTTTCATACTGTTACTAACACTGTTATGTGTATGTTGTGGGTTAAAGCAAATGAGTAATTAAGTGGGTATAGTTGAGAACCAGGATTTTTGGCAAGGGCGAAAGGAGATACAGATGTAAGTTCACTGAGGTTAAATAAAAGCCTGTATTTATGAATTTGAATTAGAAGCACTAGTATGAACTTGTGATATAATGTATTCCTTAGCTCTGTCCATGGAAAAGGCTTAGAAGAAAATTACCCATCTGTGAACAGTGAAGGCTTCTAGTTCTCAAACTGTTGTTTCTAAACACTATTTCTCACTCTATAGAATCTGACTTTCCTGGAGAAATGGCTGATTCCAGGTAGGGACCAGGAACTAGACCTGATGAACCTAGAGTAGCTTTTTATGCAAGACAGCAAAGATGTCAGAGAGCCTTGGATTTTATCAAAAGAATTTGGGAGTCAACTCAAACTGGCTTTCACTGGCCAAACATGAACAACTTGAACTTAAAAATTGTAATTGTAATAGATTGAAACACATCAAATATGTTTACATTCATGAACTCATAATTATGCTAAACAAAATGTCATTGATCATTGTTGCAGGATGCTAAGAGACCAACTCATTATTTTGAAAATTGGTAAATGAGGTAAAGAATGAAGACTTTATTCCATGTTTGTTCATAAACAGTAGCTTAAGGTAACCAAATAACTGATGAGAGGTTCCTCTTTATAGAAGTATTCAAGCTCATAAATGAAAAAAATGATATAATAAAATATTATATTGCAGTTCCTAATGAATTCATGATCAATGGTGGCTGTTATCATAAAAAGAGACAACCAGACATATGTGCCTCCTGGTAGAAATATATACTACCTCACATGTAGTCCTGTCAAAAAAGAAATCAGATTATTTTCCCATATCTCAAAAGCCTTTCCCCTTTCTGCCTATCCAAGTTCTGTTTATCTATTATGACCTTTTCAAGCCTCGTTTACTCCAACAAAGCTATCTGTGGGTTGTAATGACTTCTCTAAAGTCTTATAGTACTTGGAGCAGTGCTGCCCAATAAAAATATAATATGAGCTGCATATGTGTTTTTGAATTTTGTAATAGCTACATTAAAAAAGTAAAAAGAAATAGGTTTATTTTATTAATATATTTCATTTATGTTAATATATCCAAAATATCATTTAAACATATAATTAATAAAAATTTTAATGTACATTTTATTTTTTTAATACTATCTTCAAAATCTGGTGTGTATTTTACACTTACAGTACATCTTATTTTGTTACCAGCCCTACTGCAAGTGCTTGATAGCCACATGTAGATAGAGGCTCCTGTACTGGACAGCACCCACTTACAGAATCCCACTATACAAATGAGCATGTGATTGTCATGTGTAGGTAGGCAGATGGGTCCTTCATAAAATCAAACCCATAACTGGAGTCATGTCAGCCCCTAAATACCCTTACAACACGTTGATGTTCTGTTTGCAGAGTCACAGATAAAAATGTGGGAGGTGACTACTGTGGATGAAATGTTTGTGTCCTCCCCCAAATTCGTACTTTGAAGCCTAATATCCCACATGATAATATTTGGAGGTAGAGCCTGTAGAATGTAATTAGTTCATGAGGTTGGCGTCCTCATGATGAGATTAGTGCCCTTGCAAGAAGAGATGGGAGAGAGCTTGCTCTCGCTCTGCTGTCTGGGCCGTGTGAGGACACAGTGAGAAGGTGCTGTCTACCAGCTAGGAAGCAGACTCTCAGCAGACACCAGGTCTGTTGACGCTCTGATCTTAAGAAATAAATGTTTGTTTTTTAAGTCACCTCATCTGTGGTATTCTGTTATAATATCCAGAACTGACGGGGGCAGTAACCAGTCACCCAGATAATGTGCTGAAGAGTTGATTCTCTTCTCACAAACAAGCACCAGTCCAGTTCAGTAAGAGGATGTGGGAGAAGGGAAGAGGATGCTTCTCCACCTCAGTGCCTAGAGAATGTGGGTAGAGTTCATGCAGTTTTAAAAATTATTCTGTGTAATTAATAATGTGTATAGCTAGAAGTTACTGCTGGAATGTACTGATAAATATGTTATTGTTCCTGAGAACTGTATAGGCTTTTGAATCTGGATCCAAGAGGCTGGTATAACTGGTTTGAAATACATAACTACTGGTTGATATTAATAAAGCCAAAGATTGTTCCTTGGGCATATAAAAGTACATGTCACTAAAAGAGAAGTGCCTCAGTTTAATAAACAAAATAAATATTTCCAGGGAGACATTTCAAATTCAAAAATCTATGGTGAACAATGAATTCTGTTATTGAAAGCCATTTTGTTGCACATAGGTTAGATTTTTATTTAAGGGCTTCTTATCACCACCTAGTTCAAATATAAATATCTGATTATTGCTCCCACCTGTCTCCACAAGAGTATTCTCATTTCCCAGTAAACCTGCCTTTGTGCCCTCTGTCCCAGTCAAAAATATCCTTGGCCACTTTCTCAACAAGGTGATTTCCTTCTAGTCTGGCTCCAGCGCTGTGGTCATGGAACAGCCTATTGGCCACAGTGAAACC